>WBNM01025884.1:0-29439 GCA_013399055.1 Ramphastos sulfuratus | reverse complement strand
TTCATGAAAATATTCCAACGAGCTTCAAACCAGCACAAACATAATCATTGCATCACTTAAGGCTACCTTATAAGACTGAGAATTTCAGAGGTAAATTTTCTGCATAGAATTTTGAGAAATGCTTTCCATTCTCTTGAATAAGTGGTGACGAGCTCCTTACTGACATCACCAAAAAGGAATGTGACAGCTGCAATGGAACAAGTTCTGTCAGTTGTGAATTGGAATTTTTGTTTATCATACATCAGCATGTAGCAGTGTTGCTGTGATCCTAAAACATTAACCACAAGATTTTTCATGTCTAGAACACTGAGTGCTGCTTATAAACTACACCACTCTATTATGTATGTATGCATATTACACTGCACACCACTGTGTAGCAGATTTTTATATACTTAAATCAAATATTGTAGTTGATGTACAGAGAAGCACTCAGATGCTTTTAAGAAGCCTACCTTAGTGCTCTGCAATTTTACTTGAAATGTTGCAATACTAAGAGCCTTCAAATCACTTCTGTTGTACAAAGTCTTCTCCAACTCTCATTTATTTTTTTTTTCTCCAGGTACAGGCTGGATGTGTTCAAAGAGAATAATCAGTACAGATAATTAGAAATATACAATAAATTCCATAGTTGATAGGACTTCTTAAGAGCTATGCCTTGTTTTGTTTCAGGGTTGAAAGCATGACAGAGAAAGGATCATTTTCTGGGTGTAATAGCTGAAGGACAAAGAATCTTTGTCTGATACAGTGCTGTTATGCTGATAACCAGCCTATTTCCATCGTCTTTCCATCTTAGTGTGTCTTTAAAATATTTATCATAATGTTTTCATTTGTGATGGAGAAGATTGGGATTTTAATAACATGAGAAAATTAATTTGTATCCTAGTCACGGATTGGAAGGTTTACAGTAAAGAACATATGAGGTCACACTAAATAAGTGGAATAGAAAGAAATACTGAATTGTTTCCATACTTCAAGTGGTCTAAGTTAACCTTTGATCCCATACTCAAAGTAAACCTTTTATGCCATACTCCTTTAGATGTATAGGTATGTTACTGTGGCTAGTCTGTGATACATCAGCTGTTCTGCAGTAATTGCCAGCGTATTTGCTTTTATTTCCAGTGCAGTAATATATTCCCTGTGTGTTCTCTCTGAGGGCAGATAATGAGGTATTTTGTTCTATAAAAAACAGTAAGAGGCTTCAGATGGAGCAGCTGAAAAGTAGCAGCTTGCACCACACTAATTGCCTAATGGAAGAGTCTGAGGGCCTAATGGTAAGAGAAGTGTCCCATTTCACTGGGGTAGATCCAGCTCTACCTGAAACTGCGGCAATTCTTCTGTCTTGAGCCGCGCATTATCAGCTTATTTCTACTAGCTGAGAAATCAGGTAAATTGCATTTCCTGGAGTGGAGAGCCATGTATGTTGAGAGCTTCAGGTTCATCAGATTGCTTCCAAAGATTATAACAATGCTGGTGTTTTTAGGACATAACTCCTCTCACCTNACCAGATTCACCAATGTGTGCAACTCACAGCCTGGAACACATCCACTGGATACATCAAGGAGAATCTTCAACACAAAGCCCAGAAAACTCAAGCAATGAAACCAGAACCATTTCTTTGCCCTTAGGGATGCTCACTGAAGAACAGGGCTTCTGCATTTTAAGTTTCCATGGCCTTTCCTGGGGCACTGAGAGACACTTTCATAGAAGATATGTCAGGAGGTTGGAACTAGGTGACCTGTGAGGTCCCTTCCAACTTTAGTTAGAACTTCCCAGAGTTCACTTGCCACTTGCTTTTCAATACTGAAAGACTCTTGGGCTACCGCTTGCACAGCATGAGTAAGAATGCTGAATGGGTTGATGGTAGCTTTTGCAACCTTAATATTAGGAATCTCAGCACTTAACTTTGATTTGAATGCAGGTTCAGTGAACATAATTTATATCCCTTTGGTTTGATCTAGTAGTTTCACTGGTGACTGATAGTTCTAAAGTGACTGTAAAAGTCTTTTGAGCTGTTCTGCTTTGTTCTAGTCTACTTTTGGAATATCTCACCACTTTTGCATATGTTCTGAAGATTTAGGTTGAAATTACTGAAGTCCAATGAATATCTATTTGGAAAACTGTCTGTGCCTTGGCAGGCAATTTCTGTCATTTATTCCAGTAGCACCCAAGTTTTTCTAAACTGTGAGTGGAAAACAGTCACCCAGCCTTTTACTGCCTATATTGGTGTAAAGGTGCTTTTTAATCAGCTCCCCTTGTATGGTGATTGCCCTTTTGCTTTCCTACCAGTCTGTAGGCATTTGGTTCAAGCATTTACATGTTAATAGTCTAAAAAAAAAGAGTCAAGTTTACATCTTTTACCACCAGTAATGGTGTTCTGTACAGACTGATGATGCAGTAATGAACCAGTTATGAGAGGGCAACTCATGAATATAAATAGTCCCATTTTACAAGTATTATGCCAAGGTCAGTGGGAGAGAGGAGGGAGGTCAGAAGTAGCTCCTTAGTCACAATCACATCTGGAGCTGGAACAAGCTCTCTCTTTGTCAGTAGAAATTTGGTTTTAGGGTTGCCAGAGTTTAGATACTAAACTCTGGGACCATGGCAGAGAACTAAACTGTGCATACATAGATTAATGGTGCGTGGAAAGAACAATTTATCTGCATAATAACCACTTTTTCTGGATGCCCTACAGTCTTGATTTCTGCATGTTTAGAAAACCAACTCTTACCACAGTAGCACAGGAAAAGCCATACCATACATGCTTTTCATAGGGCATTTGATTTGACCACTAGAACATAACATCTTAATTATAATAAATATAAGTGACAATCTTGTGATCAGTCTGCATTATTCCTTCACCATAGAAGAAATATTAATGCATCAGCAGAAGCATTCTTTGGATACAGTGATTTCTGTTCAAGATAGCATTACTGACACTTGGTTTTGACCTCTAAACTTGCTTTTGCTTGGCAGTGGCTTTTGGTATTGTCCAAGTGCAGACTGATGTCTTCTCAGAGGACAAACATTTTTTTGTTTCTCTCTTGTCTGTCAATCTGTCCACTTAAGTAGTCTCTGTTATCATAATGCTGTAAAATGCAACTCGCTAATTGTTTCTGAGTGGGAGAAAAAAAAAATAAAAAGGCATGCATGCAAGTTCCCAAAAAGGGTTATGTTTATGTGATTCTTTTATGCAGTTTCTCAGTTAAGCACTGGAATTTGAGGAAAATGCCTTGGGAATATAAGTTCTTTTGGGAAAGAGGCACAGTTTGTCTTAAAAATGAAATCTACCAAATCTGCCATGGTTAAAAATGTACATTATTGCCACAAAGGCCATGCACAGCCAAGGTACAAGGTGGTGGATGCTTTCTGAAAGTATTTTCTAGCCAAATCAGTCCCTCTCTTTGTTTGTTTACAGCAGTTATTTTTCTTTCATATCCAACATGTCAAACTGATGGACTACATCAACTTTTCCTGCAATTACTGACCAATCTTGAAGTTTCACTGAACAAACATTTTGCAGTTAACAGTCATTATAACATAATCAGTCTAGAATAATGCAAGAAAGAGGAATCACCGAAGTGAGGTCATTAGCCCTCAGTTGTCAGCTGATGATTAAGCCAAGCATTGTGTCTGCATGCCCCTTGAAACATTCCCATAGGTTTGTAGTACTGTTTGGATATGGGACTTAACAACTTTGAAAATTCAAGGTCACAGTTTAGGTTACAAACTGTGGTGCCATATAGATCTGGGAAACCTGAAGAACTTTGAAATTTCCTGAAAGGCCATGATGGTATGTCTGGAATGACAGAGTTGTGTTAAAAGCTTTTAAATGTTTGGGGGCTTTGTTTTGTTTTTCTGCTGCAGCAGATGAGAAATGGTTCATAATCTGCTGATTTTTGAGTTGAAGGCCAGAGCAGCATTAGCTTCCTGAGGGCATCATCTGCCCAGGGCAGTGGCCATAGCATATTACTGCTGAGTCCAGAGAGAGCATTAAGCTACCTGAGTGATTTGATTTCTGATCTGTCATGATAGTAGCTTGAAAACAGGACATGTCCATAGACCTTTAGAAATTCCAAACGATAAATGCTGTTTGAATTTAGTATTCTGTAGTTGTGGACAAGGTTGTGACCCACAGCTTGGTGCTGGCTCAGTAGCAGCAGAAGCTGGGACCGTTTTGAAGTAGGGAAGCTTTTCAGGAACTTCTTTGGGAAAGACATTATTAGCCTGCTCATTCAGTGATGAGAGAGCCATGGTGTGAACCATATGGACCTAGGCTGTCAAGTGATTTATTTTTTAAAAGCTATTTGGAATCAGTGCAACAAACACTGGAAGAGGTGTGGTGGAAGGAGGTATTGGGATTTTTTACTAAAATTGAGTTCAGGATGGAGAAATAAACCTGCAGNAATATCTATTGGTTGCATTTGTTTTCTGTTTTAATAGTGAGTATTTATATACTTCATTTTTTGTTTCAAAATGTAAGTGCTTGGAATAGAAAAGGAAATGAGGCAAAAAGCAATGTGTATATCTACCAGTAGGATCACCTCTTAAGTGCTATGGCACTATCCCTCCAAAAGATCATAACTAAGAAATCAGTTCACATCCTCCTTCTAAAATTATTCATCGTGCTCATATGTGGACATAAAAGGAAATTGTTACAACTTTTCCACAAAATAANGTCTGTGGTAACAGGTTGGACTTGATGATCTTTGAGGTCTCTTCCAACCTTGGTGATACTGTGATAATGAATTAAAAACACATTGGAGCTTGCTGAAAACTAGAGAATTCTGCTTGATCTCACCTGGGACTAAAGACCTATTGTACACCAGTCTTGACTGTGCACTCCATAGAGTCACACAATGGTTGAGGTTGGACAGGATCTCTGGAAGTCATTTGCTTCAGCTCCTCTACTCAGCAGTTCCACATCCAGACAGCAAATGACAGCCAGGAGATATGTTTTTATGTGTGTGTGTGTGTATATATATATATAAAAAATATTGATTTATTTTTAATCAGTGGAAAATAATAACAGCAAAACTATGCTTCTTTCTTGTGGATTTCTCTGTAACAGACAGATTTTATTCTGTTCCTCATTTCTCATGAAGATAAACATAACACAGATAGAAAACCTAGCAAAATTACTGAATACTTTTCATCTCTATTTTAGGAATTTTTTTGTTCTATTTTAGGAAGACCATGCAAGCCAAAATATACAAAAGATGTAGCTAAACTCACAGGTTGTTCTTTCTTTCTTTTTTTTTTTTTTAAACACTTTGGCTGTTACATTGAAAAAAAACTGATAAAACTTACGTAACTGATGTCTCCTGAAACATGATAGCAGGGCTTAAAATGTGTCATTGTAGAATAAAGTTCACTTCTGACGTAATACTTTTGACCTTAGTTTGTAGCACTTTGATTTTCCTGCAAATGTCTGTCATTGTTTTAACTTCTTTTTAAATACAGGAGTACTCACTGGGGGTGGGAGGGTTGTAAAAATAAACATGAAAAGAAAAGGAGCTTGGTATTGCTATAGAGAAGGTATATTAGAAAATGACTTTTTAGCTATTCAGAGTACTGGCATTACATTGTTACATGTGTATCTTAGTTCGCTTTCCACTTTTCTGATTGAATTTTATCCTTGCTCAAGTGGACTTCATTATAAAAACAAATTTTACTCTTAGAGATTATCCAAACCATATTTATATTGCATTAAACCCCCCATTTTCTTAAGTTATTATGCAAAATGAGTATTTATGCCTTTAAACTGCCTCAGCTGCTCACAGAATCAAAAGTACTGTGATGTGGAATGGAACATTTCATAGCTGTGCCCTGGTAGGGCTGACTAAAAACATTCTCATGGCCCTTCAAGCACTTGTAGTATGTTGGTGTCTGACAGATGGCTTCTTCTTTGTAAGATGGTCTAAAATGGTCACTCTGCAGCTTATGATTCCCTTGTTGCCTTTAAGTGAATGGCAGGCCTCAATATATACATTTCTGTCCTGTCAGGATCACTTGCTGTTGCAGGCAAGTGTTTATACTGTCTGTATAAATAATGAACTGATAGCATGCCTTTAGGAGGGCTTCCTAAAGCCAGTTAGCTAGAGAACTCTTGTGTCCTAAAAGTTTGTGGAGTTATTCTCTGGTTTTTAAAGGCTTTGATTGGTTTTGTTTCATTACTTAAAGGTGGCAAGTGCATTTGTAAGGGACTGGAGCATCTCTTTTATGAGAAGCTGAGAGACCTGAGGCTGTTTAGCCTGGAGAAGAGAAGGGATCTGATCAGTGTTTGCAAATACCTTAAGGGTGGGTATTAAAAAGATGGGGCTAGTCTTGTTTTAGTGGTGCCTAGTGGTAGGATGAGGGGTAATGTGTGCAAACTGGAACACGTAAGTTCCACCTCAACATGAGGAAAAACTTTGCTGCAAAGGTGATGGAGCTCTGGATCAGGCTGCCCAGAGAGATTGTGAAGCCTCCTCTGGAGACTTAAAACCTCCCTGGGTGCGTTCTTGTGTGATCTGCCCTAGATGATCCTGCTTTGCCAGGGAGGTTGGACTTGATCTCTGGAGGTCCCTTCCAACCCTCACCATTCTGTGACTGTATTGGTAGTGCACCTAGTATCAAAAGGTATTACAGCTTACAAAGCCAAGTCTAGGATTGTGCAAGTAACAGAACTGTGCTAAGTCAAAGATCAGAGCTGGCTGTTCTTAAACAGATCTGAGGGGCAGCTGCATGGCCCCAGCATTTTGGTGAGATACAGGAATAGAAGCTTACATGATTCTGTCTTGCAAGCAGAAAGGTGCAAAAAAGTATTTGTGCTATCTGTGTTTTCCTGTGCATCTGTCTCCTCTTGTCTGCTAGCTTTTAAACCTGTTTCATCGTTAAAAGAAGAATTGATGGAGGAATAATTACTGATGTTAGAGCCCCTGTAAGTGTTGGGGTTGTAAGTATTAAGGATTTCATTGTAAGTTTCTACGTGACTCTACTCCTTGACAGAGGTTGCCAGTGGGAGACTTAACAAACATTTGAAGCTCATGGCAATTTCAGTTTCAATTTACATTTTTGACTATTCGTTTTGCCTTTTTTCCCCATACAGTATTTAATTAAATGAATTTTGGGGTATCCATACTGAATTTTTGTTTTCTAATTTTCTTACTCGAATAGTGAGCCCTTTCTGAAAGATTTGCAAAAATTAGGAGGAACAGAGTTCCTTTCTGTAAATCTTTAACTACATTGCAGGTACCAGGTAATCAAGCAGGAGTTCCCCTTCTGCCTTGCAATCCTGAGGTTTCTAGAGATGTGGCTTCTTTATGGTTCTGTCTTACCTGCAGCTGCTCCTTGCTTATTCTAAACATGCCTTGTTTGAACCAAGAAGCTTGTTGGAGTAGGTGTATGACTGTGTTGTACCTCTTTGAAGTTGTTTACATTGTTGGAATTAACATTTGCCAAAGTAATTTTCATCTTATTATTTCTAATATACTACTTTTAAAATGTAGTCATAATGAATCTCTCAAATTTTGCTACGAGCATGGACAAATTACAAAGCTTTGGGAAGAATTTTGGCTATTTTTGAAGGTGGAAGGGAAAGTAGGAGGTTAGGGAGATGACTGATTTAAGCTCCTTCTCAGTTTTTCTAGTTTTGAAACAAAAAAGCAACATGCATTTGAGGAAGTAATGTTGAGACTGGACCTTTTACAGAGGCAGATTAGAAGAATATCTTCTTCTATAATGATGATTGCCAAAGAGTGATACTGCAGTAATGTTTGGCCAAATAACTTCTCCTGCTCTGTGAGGAAACAAAACTGAATACCACTAAACAAAGCTTATTTACATTTTTAACAATGTTTTGATTTTTCTGTTATATATGTGGATGATTGTGTGTTCTTTACATAAACCTGGAGACAGTCTCCTACAAGTTCAGTTCCTCCACTTCATCTGTCAAAATACAAAGTGTGAATTAATGTTTTTGGCTCTAACATAACCTGGCTGCTTCTTGGTGAAAATGTCAGACTCCCCAGAGACTGAAACATGTGCAGACCTTAATTTTCATGTGTTTTGAGAATTAGTGAAAACTTGTTGTGAACAAAAGAGCATTGAAAAAAAATAATTTGATATGATACAACTGTTGAATCTTAATCATATGTGCTTAGCTTGAATCTTGCTTGCTACCTGCCAAAAAAATAACTCTGAAAAGCAGCCAGTTTGTGGCTGGAAAGGATTGTTTTTAAAATTACATTCTTCAATTATTAATTTTTGAAAGAACAAAATAATACATGAAATTCAGATGGTAATATTTGAAAGAAGACAATAGAAAGAATGTTTGTTTTAATTCCTTCACATAAGTAGGGTAAAATAATGTCACTTGTGGAGAGAATTATTGACTCTTCCCTTTAGTTAGTACTCCCTACCTTTTGAATGAAAAGGGAGCATGGTGTGAGCACTGAGACTTAAGTGATTATTTAAGATGCCTTCCTGCAATTGAAATACAGGTATTTGGTTTCATGGTTTTTAAGAAAACTTGCTATCTTTTAGGTGAAATTTAATTTTCCTTTCTACCTTGTGCACAAAGTGATAAGAGGGAAAGATCAGGAGGTGCTGCAGCATCCATGCACCGTAGTTTGAATGCTGAGAGTTCCTTCAGGCTGTTTTATACTCTCTCAGCCCTGTTCTGAGCCCCAAGATTCAAAAATGCTTGCATAATTGGGTACTGTTTTGTGACTTATTAATTGCTCTCTTGGGTATATAGTTGCATGTGAGCCAGCTTGGCTACTTTCCCAGCTTGCATCACTGGCAGCTGTTTTGCTTGAGGCAGATGGCTTGTAAGAGAAGCACCCATAAATTAGGGCACTGCTACTTTTTTTTTTTTTTCCCAAACCATTCTGTGAGAGAGAACCCGGTGAGATGACGTTTCAAAGTGGGTTTTGTACGCCCTGCTGAACTTTTTAAGTGTCAAAATGGCACATTTTACAGTCATCTCTACTTTAAAAATAATTTTAGGGCGGTTCAGACACTACAGTGTAGTCTGCCTGAAAATGTTAAATTATGTTAAGAACCATTTGTGATGTTTTCTATATGAAAGGAGGTTCTGGGAAAAAAAGAAATTCATATCAGAAAGAGGAAGGAGCCTTAATACCTTTATATAATGGAAGTAAGAGCATTTTTAAGGGCAGTGGCTAGAAAGGAAATGGAATCTTGTACAATAGGAAAAATTCAATGGTCTGCTCAAGTGTTTTTAACATACTTGTGTGCAACGTTTTTCTCCTGGACTTTGTGCTCACAGTTCCCATGTCTCCACACCAGCATAAACCAAACCTCTTATCCTAGAACAAGAATTTCTTACAGCTACATGCCTGTTTTAAGGCAGAGCAGTTTACTGCTTTCACTACTTCTTGTTTCTCTTCTTTTGTTTCTGTAGTGATGTGTTTTGCTAAAGCAAATTACTTTTGACCTTTCCTAGTTGGTGTGGCAGTGAGATTCTTCTCACTGTTAACCACACTTGAATCCTCCAGTGGGTTTTAAGAACCACCCTTACCATGGAGCCTGCTTCTGAAATGCATGTGTGTGTACATCTTTGCAATAAGACATGCATTTGAGAAATGTGATATTTGATTTGGACTCATACTTGAGGAAATAAAGGATTATTAAAAGAAACATCAATAATTTCCTCCAGCAAAGTTCTAAGCTTGGAGAAGTTGGGACATTTTCTGAATCTAAGATGCAGTTGGGACATTCTATAAAGGAGGGAAGAATAGGCTCTGAAAAAGAACTGGTCATTAACCAAATATAGCTCAGAGGAAATAGAGAGGAGCAACTCCATAACCAAGCCTCAGGGGGAGACTTCCCAAGGATGCAAAAGAATAGTAGTTTGCAACTAGCAAAATTACTGTAGGTGTAGCATGGATTTAGAGTGACACATTTTGCTGTATCATTTGATGTTTCTTCCCTAAAATTTCATTTAATATGTTTGAGAAGTGAGCTGATGAAAATCATAGAATCATAGAACNAGCAGAGTATGACTTGAAGATCTTTTTCACTGGTTGCTATTGATGCAACATGAGCCTGGCTTTCTATAAAGCAGTTCAAAATTATTTGTTCTCCTCACCATTTACCCATTAGTACTACATTTTGTCAATGTCTTACTGCCTGTTTCCTTGCTATATTAAGATCTTTTCATACTTTTTTCACAATCAGCTCTATCAGGAATTTCGTTATCAGAGCATCTTGATGCTTCAGAAATCTGTTGTGTCTTCTGTTCATTTTTGAGGGGTTTGATTAAGATGAATCTCAGCTTGAATCTTTGAAGAAGTTTCCACTAGCAATTTTTTTTCTTGTTGTGAACTTTCTAGTTTTATTCTTTACATTC
The DNA here is from genome assembly GCA_013399055.1 of Ramphastos sulfuratus. Lineage (NCBI taxonomy): Eukaryota > Metazoa > Chordata > Aves > Piciformes > Ramphastidae > Ramphastos > Ramphastos sulfuratus. The sequence goes on along the minus strand of WBNM01025884.1, from coordinate 19,085 downwards.
CATGTTTTGCTAATCCAGAGGAGAGCCATCCCTTTCTTCCCGTGTTAATGTGATTTCCTCAGCAGCATTTAGAGAAGACTATGCCAAAGCTTTTTGTTTGGGTGTGTTTTGGGGCTTGTTGGTTGGTTGGTTGGTTTGGCTTAGTTTGGGTTTGTTTTATTGGGGTGTGGGTGGGAATTGTTTTGTTTTGTTAAGTCAAAGTACAGTGTCTGTTTCACTTTGTTTTAGTTGATGTGTGCAGTCTGTTTTAAAAAGACCAGCAGATTGGCTGAGCGTGGCTATCCATGTATGAAAATCCTACTGATTTAAATGATGCATCTATAAATTCACTTCATGGAGTTTCCCTCTCCACAGTTTTTGTCCAATTCCTCTGAAAGTTTCCCCACATCCCTATGGATCCCTTTAGAAGCTGATACTGTAATTGCTGCTTTCTTGGCCTGTGGTGCAAGACACAACTTGTGATAGGTTATACTACATCGTACAGATTCGACTCCTTTGAAGGGTACTGTAATAAAATCTTATCTTTCATGTGTTGGATCAGGCATGATTCAATATTTGATTATTTATTTTGGCCAACCTCTCTCTTAGTTTAGTTTGCATGTACTTTACAAGGGTATTTAATTAATATATACATTTCGAATGTCATGATTTAACTGATCCATTAAAACCACACAAATAGAGAAATGCTCCATCTCACTTTTCAAAAGCTATATAAAGTAGTTGTTATATGTCTTCATTTCAGAGTGACATCTATAGTTCTTGTCATGCAAAAACCTCATTGTTTTTAAAGCATAATGTGTTTCAGTTTAAAACCAAACAGGCATAAAAGCAAGCAAAGAAACAAAACGCACAAAAAAGAACCCCAAACTAAAACCCAACCAACCAAAACACTCTTACACCACCAAAAAAAATAGAAAAAGAATGGCTGTACAACTGTTTGTCTTTTTCACAAGGATGATGAGGCTTTGAAAAAATGAAATAGCCAATTACAGTGGTCTGCTAGGTATTGTAAAAGCTTTCCTGCTTGCCTCATTGGGACAGTATAGTTCTAGTCAGATATTGCTGGGAATCTTCATATTGCACATATTTATTTTTTTTCCCCCCTCTGGTTAGTTTAGTTTGAATTTTTAAGTGTTTTCCTCATTTTTGCTCTAACAAAAACCCCATGCAAGTTCTAGGACATGATAACAGAATCTCTTGATAATGTAGAATTAGTCACAGATGAGTGCAGACTTGTTTTTTGTTAGGTTCATCTCATTAATAGCTGTTTTGGAAACACAATCTGTAAGAGACTTTATAGCAACACATTGAAGTCTATTAGAAAAAGGCTGAGAAATGAAAATACTAGTGGTGTTCCCCAAGGAAAAATTACTTTGCCTGCATTTACACTATTTGATGGATTTATTGAGCATGCTACATTGCAACTTTAGTGTAAATAATACTTGTCCCAAAAGGCAAATGATATTCTCACTGCCAGTGTTGTTCTCTTTTAGGCATTTATGTAACTTTCTCTATTGTGATGATTTTGCTGAATATGTCTTGGAGTTTAAAAGGCAATCCCAATGTTTTTCTGCTTGTATAGAAAAGCCTGGCAAGCTATCCTTACTATTTTACAATCACTAGAAGACACTTGACCCATCTTGACCTCCTTTCATATTAGTTGCTCTGAGTCATGCTACCAAAATAAAATAAATAAAAAATACTAATTGTGTTAAGTCTGGGTATTTTCAAGGTCAGCTCGAGCTGATACATCACAAGGCTTGATTTGTTTGTTTGTTTTTTGAGGTGGGGGAGATACCAATTCTACTCTTCAAAGTCATAGGAAAAACTCATTATAGAAACACAAGTCAGTAGGTTGCTTAGAGAAAAGTCAGCTTCACTCTTTTTCACCATTCCTTTTGTGCTAGAATTTCATGTGCTTGCTTTCAGAAACCTTTGCAATAATGTTGTGCTGTGAATAGCATGACAGAGTGGGCTAGAGAGTGAGTCAAAACACTGGAGTGAAAACAGGCTTTTGGTGAGGATTTTCCATTTACCTTTGTGAGTAGTAGGTTATAGGTCTCCCAGTGTGGGAGAGTCCTGTAGTAGTTTGAACAGCACAGTAGAACATCATTGATGAAAAGGCCAATGAAGGAAAGAACCTGTAGTTTAGGAGATGTTGCTTGTGGGACAAAGATGAGTTTTCTTTCCTGGCAGTGGACCTTTGTTTACCATATTAGCATGTTGTGAAATTTAGCTTCTCTCTATATGAAGTGAATCAATTGCAGCAGGATGCGCTGCTATTCAGTGTTACAAAAATACCCACAGCACTTCACAATGGCTTCAAAGGTTTTAGGGGGGAAAAAACCCCAAACACCACCCTCTTTTAACAGAAATCTGAGCTTGTTCATCTCTCAGTCTTTTCATAGACTGTTTTTCATGACAAGATTAGTAACCAGTGACTCTCAGAGGTGTCTGACTACATCCTCCCTTCCTGGATGAATGAGTTTGTCACAAGGCAAGGTGGAACAGTGTGTGTGGCCCTCCCTGTGCTGCTAGTGGTGGTTCCTTTGTTCACTTGGCACATGCAAGATAAGGATGACATAAACAGCTATCTGTGCAAGACCTGCTGTCCGGGGGACAAAGTGAAATCTCCCAAGCAGTTTGATTTAATCTAGTCATCATCTAATGTTACAAGTGGGAAGGCATCTTTGTTCTTTCTTTCTTTCTTTCTTTTTCATTCAGAACAGAATCACATTACTAGGTTAAAAAAAATAATTCTACATTCTTTCAAACCTGCTGCCATTTGAGGTTTTCCTCAGCTGCTTACAAAACTGCCAACCAAAGTACTACTTGCCATGAATTCATTAAAGAAAAGTAAATTGGCACTTTCTGTTGAATGCAGCAATTTGCATCCCCTTGTTCTTCTCTGTTTCTGACAGCAATCTGTATTACATTCTTCAGAGTTTCAATATTTTCCTTTCCCCCTCAAGAGATCTCATCTTCTGTTTCCTGGTACTTCAGCCAGAAATTTGTCCATTTAAGATGATTTTTTTTTTAATACTGATTTAACTTTCACTAACACAATTGCTCATGTAATCAGGCTCATAATTAGACTCTCTCATCTGCTGTAAAATCATTGCTTTTAATTCTTCAGCTTGAGCAACTGAGAATTCAGTCACTTCAATCCCCATGTATAACTTCCAACCATAGCACTGCAGCAATATTTGCTTTCCTTTATGACGATATCTTCTTTGGCTTCGTGACCATTTTCTTTCAGCTTACTTCTCTTAACTTCAGTCCCTCTAATGTTTCTTTTTAGGTCATCATCAAATAATTGAAAGAAAACTTTGATTTGTGTAAAGCTTGTACCTTGTGGCAATTTTATAAATAAAAATCCTTAAGACAACAATTAATGTAACCAAATCAAGTCGTGTGTTTAGTGAACGAGAGTTTTGTTACTCTAGAAAGGTGCTGTCTCTCTGCATGAATCCAGCCTGGGGGATTTGAAAATAACAGCCTCATAGTCAGAAAAGAATTGTCTTGTGACTGGAGTTAGCTGGAAACCAAGAGATTTATTTTAGCTTCTGCAAAAATAAATTGTTCGGTGTGCAGACTGCGCAGAAGTGTTGCCGATTGTTTGCTTCCTGGCTGTATGAATTCAGAACGAAAGGGAACCTTGCATGGCCTGTATTTAACTTAGGAAATGCCCTCGTGTATGATATTGCATCTGTCAGAAGGTTGTGTGGGTCTGAAAAGATGACCAGAGAAACACAAAGGTGAAAAATCTGTTGATTTTTGTAGTATACAAAGGTATACTATAGAATTATAGAATGGTAAGGTTGGAAGGGACCTCCAAAGGTCATCCAGTTCTAACCCCCTGCCATAGGCAGGGACACCTCCCACTAGTACAGGTCACTCAAGGACTCATCCAACCTGGCCTTGAACATCTCCAGGGAGGGAGCAGCCACAACCTCCCTGGGCAACCTGTGGCAGTGTCTCACCACCCTTACTGGAAAGAACTTCCTCCTAACATCCAGTCTAAATCTCCCCTCTGCCAGTTCAAACCCATTGCCCCTTGACTTGTCATTGGAAGACCTTGTCAATAGTCCCTCCCCTGCCTTCCTGTAGGCTACATGCAGCTACTTGAGCTGTGTTGCTGAGACTGAAAGAATATTCTGAAAAGTAGTGATGCTTACTTGAGAACATTCTTATCTTCAGGTGGTTGTTAGTGGCCAGACACTGGATTAGGTGACCATCTGGTCTTTTGATGGGAACCATTCTCACATTCATCGTGGGTTTTTTTGACTGAGAGCTAAATTTTATGCTGCTTGTTTTAGAAAGGGGGCTTGAGGAGAAATGTAGGTATTTTATGAGATTTTAAGGAGGAAGGTCTGATAAATACCTTTAAAAAATTTGGTACCTCCTTTTCTTCAGCTCAGTGCTGAAAAAAAAACTCAAACCGGTGCTCATATGAGATAGTTCCTCTTTGATTGCCCAGGGAGGTTGTGGATGCTCCTTCCATGGAGGTGTTCAAGGCCAGGTTCAATGAGGCCTTGAGTGACCTGTACTAGTGGGAGGTGTCCCTGCCTATGGCAGGGGGTTGGAACTAGATGATCCTTGAGGTCCCTTCCAACCTTACCATTCTATGATGGAAAGAGAAAGATATGATATTCATTTCTGTGTCTTTAGTGTAATAGGTGGAAAAAACCCACTTGATTAAAAAAATTAAGTCAATAGAGGTGTAAATCAGTGTGTCTCTAGTAAGTGTTTACAGTTACTGCATTAAGAATATATTAGCATATAAGAAAATGCTTTGTGCACATGTGCACATCTTCCTATTGCAGAAAGAAAACTTAAGGTTGCTCTCTCTAACTTGCTCCGACATGATAGGTTAACAGTGTTGTCAACACAGCAGTAAATGCTTTTTACTGTATATATAATGGTAAAATAATGCCAATAGGTAAATGTGAGAAGGGTTGTTTAGGCAGCAGTTTGTAGATTTGCTTTTTGTAAAAGAAACACAACTTCAAAAACTGGACTTAGGTTTTGGATGACAGTAAAAGAAATCCAGAATGCTGGAACACCGAAGCGACTGTACCGGATCAGAGCAGTAATCCACCTAGCACTCTTTCTTTCCTTTGATGGTGATTAGAAACACATGCTCTGAAGGAAAATGCTTATAATGGGCAATTAAAGGATCTGCACATAGCAGGCTTTTTTCCCCTCTGTCCTCCCTCCCCCAGTTGCCATAAATTACTGGTTGGCCTTTTACTCTGACGTGCAAGTCTGACAAAACCTAGAAGGAACAGGAAATGACCTAAGTGTGGTTTTAGCCAGTTTTTTTTCATTACCTACATAAGAAGAAAAAAAAACATTCCCTTGATAGACAAAACACCTTTTAGAACTTTTTTGAAATGTTAGAAGAGCTTAAAAAAATACTAAAAGGAAGATGGGAGCAAATATAACCAGCAGTTAAAAAATGGAAAACTTTCTACTGCAGACAAAGTAGAAGCTGACCTGCTGGTACTCCTGGGTGAAAAAGCAGAAGTAGCAGATCTTTTTAAAAACAGGTGAAACAAACTGATAAAAAAGAAACAAAGCCCCAGCCAGACAGAAAAATATTTTTCTGCATGCAGGGAGTAATACTAATTTTAAGAATAAGCCTACTGAGAGTTGATTTGAAACTTTAGCACAGCAATGGAGCATCTTTGCCCTGTTTTTGTGTATCTGTGCTGAGGATAAAGTTACTGAAAACAGTAACTAAACAGATGAAAACTCTGAAGTGATTTATTAAAGCTTACTTAGGTGCAGCTCTTATTGAAGATCTTTGTCTGCAGGGACAACTCCAGGCTGGGTGGTGAATGGNGACGAGGCCTTGAGTGACCTGTACTAGTGGGAGGTGTCCCTGCCTATGGCAGGGGGTTAGAACTGGATGATCTTTGAGGTCCCTTCCAACCTTACTATTCTATGATTCTGTAAGATCAGACTACTGTGGAGTCTGGTGAGAACGTGGTGGTGACCAAACGCTTGCACGCTCCCATGTTCTTACATGTCCAGCCAAACATGTTGCAGGTACTTGTTAATGTCTAGAACAGTGTTTGCTAAAACAATTCAGAAGAAGCAAGTCTTTTTTCATTGAAGGAAGGCTTTACTTGTCTTAAAGAAATAAATATAATGCCACATATGAAAGAGTTCAGTAAAGGCAATGACAGAATCTAGAACAGGAGATACAACTGTTTCCTTTAGTACATGGATCCAAACCTCAGAACCATGAGCTCAGTTTCTGCTCCAAGAAGTCTGGCTATCTGCAGCCTTCACAACCTGTTAGCTATTGTACAACCCTGGATAAATAAATTGTATAGAGTCAGGAAGTGATAAGTATTAGTATTCCAAAAATATCCTATTTTTTTCCTGTCCCATTTATTTTCCTGGGAAATTTTAGTGGGTGGAGAAAAATCATCATGACTCTAAATGCCCTAAGTTTCACACATGCTGTATTTCATCTTGGTTACAATAATCTCCTCAAGTAGCTGTTGTTCTGGCCTGCAAGATTTCATAACATTGTGTTATCTAAATAATGCTACATCTACTCTGACAGAGTCATTCTTGGGTTGCATCACCTTTGGTCTCATACTGCATACAACTTAACTACTTAACAACATGCTGGTTTCCAAAAAATCTAGCTTTTCTACACAGGAAAAACCACTCCTCATAAATAAGACTTCTAGGTTGTATACTGCTGTGTTTGATGTTCTATCATTAAATTACCTGGGTTTAAAAAGCCAATTGATTGTAAGAGTAATTTAGAAATAAAAGCAATGAAACTCTCATCAGTCTGGTTTGAAAGGCAGTCATTAAAAGAAATGCATCTGTAATGTAACCTACTCCATACTTTACAATAAATTAATTTCTCATTGGGTTGTAGAATTTTGCTTTTGAATGAAGTGATTTTTTTTTTTTTTCTTTTTTTACTGAGTTGATTTTTGAATCAAGTTGCTGTGGCCTTGGTTTCATTGTTTAGTTAATTCTATGCTGGGTTGCTATGGAAATACTTACTTACAGAGCTAATGCCTAATGGTGTCAAACAGATGCTTCTAGCAACTGGGAATCTCTTTTATTTGATCAATGAAAGACTCAGTCAGAAGTACAAACTCATTTTTGTACTAGTTTTTTTTTCTCCATTACAATTTTTGAGCAGGGAATGTGAATGGCTGGTGTCAAATAGGACAAGTTTTCATTGCTTAGCAAGCATTAAAGCACACCTTGGCTCCCAGGAATAGCATCAGCACTGAAAGCAAAACTTCCCACTTACCTGCTCTAGGCAATCAAGCAGCAGTGTTGCAAGCCTTAACACAGTGTATGGCCTGAGATGGAGTGCATGCTTCAGCTAAGGGCCAAGCAGATGTATGAGTTTTAGCCTAGTTTTTAGATTTCTGAGCTCTGAAACATTTTTCTGTAGCTGTGTGTTTTAAATCTCTGTGTAAGTATGGATGTTCTCCTTAGTACAACTTTGCACAAAGACAAGTAATTCTGGATTTTATATTTTCAATGGTTCTGAAAATACCAGTTCACAGTTATCTCATCAAATATAGTGTGAGTTGAGCATTTTTTTTTAATCACTTATAAATGCTTAATGGACTTTGATAGTAATATTAAGGCTTTATCACTTGAGAAAAGTAGGCTTTTAGTGTGCTTAAAGTTTTAGAAGTTTAAAATACTCTTTAAACCTGACTTTAGTCAAATGGAACTGTGGCACTCTTGCAAAGAAGATCCAAAAAACATCCCCCTCCATGGCACCAACTCACTTGTGAGAGACACATCTGCCACAGGCCTGGAAACACAGGCTGCACCATGAGAGGGAAGATAACTTCTCATACAGAAAAGTCATTAAAAACAAAACAAAGAACCCTGAAACTCTGCTGGTTTTCATTGACTGTCTTCTATTTCTCATCTGCTTTTAGTTTATTTAGGGTACAGGCTTCTCAGAGAAGTACTTTTTTCTGTGTACAAAGTTAGTAAGTTGATTGTAAAACTCTTGTGTTCAAATTGCGTGACAAGTCCTTTGCAGTATATGGAAATATTATTTTCATTGTTTGAGAAAATACAAACAAAGGGTAACATCTGATGCTCTTTGTCAATTTTCCTGCAGATTTCCAGTCAGTGATAGGTATTTAACATTTCCTTAGGTTTGACTCAACATCCACAGAACTGAATATAGTGTTCATTCTTCAGAACAGCAGATCTGTGGAGTTGAGCTTTAACAACATTCTTAGCCTTTGGGAAAACGTCTTTCAGTGATGTAAATTCCCTTAACCTATTTTGAATGATGTTTCAGTCTGACCTAAACCCATCAGTGGTTGATAGTGGCTAAATGAAAATGTCATTTTTTACTTACGGGGGTTTTGTAAGCTGGCTTGTCATCTTTTAACTGTGTTGGAAGTTACTTCATAAGCCAAATAGATGTAGTTGTTATAGTTAAACATAATACAGTCCCTTACTGTTCAAGAGCAAGGCATAGTACTGTGTTGTGTGTAGGAGATTTGTTTTGGTTTGTTTTTTTCATTGCCTGTCATTCAAAACCTTTATCAGCTTGCCAGGCAATTGTATAAAACCAGGGAAGTGTGATCATTGCTCTTTGGATGGACTGGGAGACTCAGGTTAGAATCAGGCCAATGTGAGGACTTCTCTATCCAGGTTGACTGGTGCACTGATATACATGATTATGGGGTGAGGGCTATATATTTCTCACCTTTCAGAAGTTCATCTGCACTATCAGAGCCCACTGCAGTTTGATTTTCAGAGAAGCTCCCAGATGGGTAATTGCTGTGATGCTGACGCTGACAATGGATGCTTAAAAGCCTAACTCTGTGAGTTGTTAAGCAGAAGTTTAAGTTGTTGATTCGAGTTCCTCCTAGATCAGGTGCTTCTTGTTGGAGGAGGTGAGAAAGAATGTTATGTGCAATCCATTTCAAAATCTTAGCGTTACAGCGTACAGATCATTCTGCAACAAGTCTTGCTGTTGCAAAATCAAGAATTGCTGAAGCTCTGCCTAAGACCTATTTTAAGGTCTGGTCTGTTCACATTAAGTCAAAATAAACTCTGTTCTTTTTACTCCCGTTGTGAGGGTAGTGCAACTTTGGGAATACTTTGTAACTTTTGTTGATGATCCACAGTAGTTAATTTAAAGCTTTGGCTGCCAAACCCTCAACAACAACAACAACAAAGCCAAAAATAGTGCTTTATTTAGTATTCCAGATTTAACTTGCAAGGCATGGAGTTAGGGTAATTAAACTAAGTCTGGTAAGTAGTGAGAGACAGAGCACAGTTTCCTTACAGTTAGTTTCTGAGCAGCATGGTAAGGAGTACATTTTTGTAAAGTAGCAGAACTCATCGGCTGTTAACTTTTAGAACTGACACCCCGCTTTGTCCCTCCACCCATTTCAATGCTGCAGAAGGGGTGCTTAGGAATATGCTGCTGGTTTCTGTTCCTGCCTGCCGAAGTCTTTTGGTGGGGAGATGCTTTCTGGGCTCGAGTGCCATCTTGTGGCGTCTTTGGGAGCTTCTGAGGAAAGGCTCTACCCCTCCCTTGCACTATTAACCCCTGAGGGTTTGACTACTGTAGAGATGGACCAAGTTCCTTGTAGAGTGACCTGCATTTTTTCCATTGTGCTTAGTAGAAGAGATTGATACTTGAAGCCTAAAATTGTCTCCGGCTCATTTTACCTGCTTCAGTGTGTGGCACATGGAATGAGCTATGCAGTTGCTATACTCCACCTGTGTTCTATCAGGTATGACTGCTAATCGGGTGAGGGTGACAAAACGAAGTCTGTTGGCAACACACAGGCAAGCTTACTCTTCTGTTTGTCTCAAAATGCTTTAGTTTCTGTGCTGTAAGACTGGTATCTGTGGAGGAGAGTCAATCTGGTTGAAATGGCAACAGAAACCTTGTACTAGTGAACGCCAGCTGTGAAATTGTTCGTTTAACTAAAACCATTTGAAATACCAAACCATTACTTACATTTGAAGTAGATTTTGCATGAGCTGTGCACATTATTTTACCTTACATAGCCTGGGTGAGTATGGGATACAACATACAGCAGGAACACTTCCCATTTGAATATTTCCTGCTTCTGCAACTTGAAGCCTGCTTCTTTACTACAGCAGGGCTAAAGCTGAAAGGAAGGCTTTGAACGTTTTTAATTGTACAGATAGACCCTCAAATTACAACAGTGTGGCTTGTGAGCATGCATGTGTGTGCATCCATGTACACAAAAGCTCCCAGTGGCTTAAAGACTGAATTAAGGAGGTTGCATCAGGAAAAGTAGCTACAGATAAAAGTTTGGTACAGAAACATTCTGGAGTTAGCATGAGTGTAGGTATTTTATGAGGATCTCATTTATGGCAAATAAATAAGACTAGCTGGCACACCACATATTTAAAAGAGAGAGAAATATGGAAGAACTGGGGGAAGGGAAACCTCTTTTGTGTCTCCTAACAGAGGTTGCAGAATTGCAAGCAAGCTGACGCAACACTGTGGACCGTTAGTATCAAAGGTTGCTAATACAACTAACAAAACTCATGTGGACATCTGATGTTTGTTGCTGGTTGAGTCAAAAGTCAATGAAGCAGATTATTGCAGTCAGTCTCTGTGTCCAAGCTAAGGAGGACAAAATGAAAGCAAAACATTTACTAATGTTTGATACAGTAAATAAATGTCAATCTGGAAATAGAAACATGAGAATAAAGGAAAAAAAAAAACAAAACAAAAACACCAAACCTAACACCCAACTTGCCCAGATGAACAAATGAAGAAAAACCAGAAAACCCAACTTGCCCAGACAGACAACTCAGTCTAGTTGGTAGTGGAAAAAAACTTGCTTCATCTTTTGAGTGATCATGCTAAAATAGTCATGCAAAATGTCTGTTATCTTAAGATGTGTCACTGACAGGGCTCACACTCAGCTCTTACGCTTAGAGATTGCTTTAAAAAACAAAGGTGAATGAGGAGGTGGTAACTAGATTAATTGCTTAAGAACCAAAACCCTTTAAATTCCTAAATTCTTAGTTCTTGGCTTAGATCTGCTCGCTTTACACAACAGGACTTTGTGACATACTATAACTTAGTCCCACTTTAAGCATGTGCTTGATGATAGGTCTCTTCACTTTTCATGGCAAGTGGATTAAACATGGCTTAATGATATCTCTGTGAAGATAACAGACAAGCAAGAGCCTTGACATGCTGCCCTTGCTTAGGTACTGCTGGCATGTCAGCCTGTGTTTCTTTATTGCCACTTTCTGCATCTTCTGCTGGCCAAGTGCCAGTCTGGGTGCTGTTTTCTCCAGGAAAGAGCTATTAGTTTTAGAGGAACAAACCCAAACATAGTTCTCTTCTATAAAAGTAAGCAGAAGGACTTAGAAGACTGCAGAACATGAACTACCAAATGGAGTGGTACATGAAAGAGGAAAAGAAACAACAAGGTTGCTCTCTCTATTTGTTTTAACTTCTGAATGCATGTTGTACAAATTATTTCATTAGAGAATAATTAGAACCTGTCAAGGAGTCAGAAAGACATAAACAAATCAAACATCTGAATTTCATTTCTTAAATGATGTTTTTATCTTTTGTCTGTATAGAAGAAAAAACCTAAATGAGTGCTGTTGACGTACTTGAGGCCGATAGCATCTTCAGATTGTGCTGCTGACGTTCTTCTGTGGGTTTGGTGGGTTTGTGAAGTTATTCAGAACGTGTACATTTGTAACTGTACTCACACAAAACCCAAGAGAACCTCCTGCAAGAAGTTTTACAATTACTGTTTGTTTGTTTTTTTTTTTAACCTGCACAACTTTTGCCTTTTTTAAGAAATAAATGCTGTGAGCGTAGCGCTTTCTGCTTGGTATCTGCAAAACTACTACTGTTGGAATGGTTCTGGAAAGAAAAAAGTATCAAAATGTTATGTTGGAGTTTTTGGGGATGGAGTTGCTTTAGAAGTTTAGGTGACTTAAAGCAGGGAAAGCACTGTTGCCATCTACTTTAGTATGCATCTGAAATGGTTTATGAACATCCCAGCAATATTGAAATCAGGCCACGTAATCATTTTGTTGTCAAGACAGCTCTGTTGCATGCAATTCCTCAAACGCTTCTTTAGGACTTTTACTGTGGCAGCACTAGCTAAGAAAATGGTCTGAGTTACAGATTAAAAACATGAAGGGAGAAGCATTTGGTATTACATCACACAATCATGATTTATTCTGTTGTTGGTTTTCAGCATATCACCAATGACTCTTCTCTTTTTGTTCTTTCTTTTCGTTTACAGATGATACTTTGGGACTGGGATTTGAAGCAATGGTACAAACCCTATTACCAGGTCAGTGTGTTATGAATCTAGTTATTCTTTTGTGAAATGTGACTGAGTGCAGAGTTCACTGTGAACAGGCAGATGTCCTGCCAAAGCAAAACTAATCACTTTTGGACATAATTGTTAGAATTTGTTTCAGTAGAATCACCTCTCGTATGAGCAGAGACAGAGGGAGTTGGGGCTGTTCAGTCTGGAGAGGAGAAGGCTCCAAGGTGACCTTATTGTGGCCTTTCAGTATCTTATGGGGGCCTACAAGAAAGCTGGGGAGGGTCTTTTTAGGATGTCAGGTAGTGATAGGACTAGGTGGAATGTAACAAAGCTAGAAATAGATAGATTCAGACTGGTTGTTAGGAAAAAGGTCTTCACCATGAAGGTGGTGAGACCCTGGAACGGGTTGCCCAGGGAGGTGGTGCAAGCCTCATCCCTGGAGGTATTTTAAGGCCAGGCTGGATGAGGCTCTGGACAGCCTGATCTAGTGTGAGGTGTCCCTGCCCATGGCAGAGGGGTTGAAACTAGATGATCCTTGTGGTCCCTTCCAACCCTGACTGTATGATTCTGTGACTCTGTAAGTAATGAAGCTATGGAAATTGTGTCTCTGTAAGGGGCTTATAACATAAAGTTTGGCCACCACAGTTTCTGTTTATATTATTGGAAAAGGTAGAATACTAAATTTAATTCTGATACAAAGCAACCAAAAACCACAATTAAACAAAATCTTTATTTTAATTGGAGAAAAATAAGCTGAAAACTAATGTTGAATTCTGAAATATATTTTATTGTGTGGAAAAAAAAAAACCAAACCAAAAACTCACAAAAATTGTTTGAGTATGTCTATGTGTATGTATATTTTTTTAAAGAAAAATACATTGCTTTGGGGATTTCTTTGTTGTATATTTTTCATTTGCAATGGATAAAACTTAGAATGCTGTAAAATGAGATTGGGCATGTTAATAGTTTGCTACGTTTCCATCTCTTCTAGAATGCTGGCAGTGGAAATGGAGTTGATCTTTCAGTACTAAATGAGGCTCGGAGCATGCTAGCAGACCTCCTGGCTGACCCATCCCTTTCACCACAAGTGATTTCTTCCCTTCGAAGCATCCATAGTTTGCTTGGTGCTTTCTTAGGCACATGCAGGCCAAAGGCTAATCCCTTCACACCATTTCCTGGTTTCTTCCCCTGTCCTGAAATAGAAGATCCTACTGAAAAAGGAGATCGGAAGCTGCTCAAGGTCAAATGGCTTTAATTTTCATTCATGTGTGTTGCAATTTTTAGAGAAGTGGTCAAGGGCAAACATTCCTGTGTGGACAGCAGCTGCCTCACTGAGTACCTGTGAGCTATGTTTAAGGTCAAAAGAGAGCAGCTGTGAAAAAACATTGGATGAAATGTAGCTAGGTACCAGAAATACATATTGAAACAGTTGATGGATAAAGAGATGAAAGCATCTGTCTACAGTCTGAGCATGATTCCTCAGAATAAACACAGGATTAAAAAAAAAATAAAAAGCAAATACAAATGGAAGATCTTATTTTTTTCATGATATGGCACAAACAGGGCTGTTGTTGATTCTCCCACATTCTTGACCTAACAATTAACTGTCAGTGTGGCTTTTTTGTTGACTTTTTTGCCCAAAGAAATTTACTCTTGGGAACATCAAATTAGTCATCAGACAAATGCAAATCAGCTATGTAAAGAGTAAAATACATCTTGCTGTGCAGCACATCACACATTATGGGACCAGCGTGTAAACCTGCTGTCACTTTCCTATTATCTAGGGTAAATAAGTGAAAGCAAGAGTGTAGTTACTACATGAGATGCTAAGGGAAAGATCCAAACCTATGTTTGTTGCTGTAAGAAAGAAAAGTTTTTTTCATTCTTACAAAAAAAATAAAAAAAGCCTCAGGTAAGTCATCACAAAGTACAAACTCCAGATTATGACACACCAAAGAAAATAATATGAAAATATTTCTTTAAAATGGGACTTCTAGTCTATATTGAAAGGCTCCCATTCTCTCTTTTTCCTGATTTGGAATATAAAAGCTTTCCTCCATGTTTCAAGCAAGTTGTTTGTTTGCTGAGGATGACGTATAGGTCTGTTTCTCTTCCCTGACTGACTTCCAAAGTTGTGATTTGTTTTCACTTCTGATGGGGATCTGCCTGTTCTCTTTGGTAGGAAAAAAAAAAAAACCAACAACCAACAAACCACAACGACAAAAAACCCTACAAATGAAAACCCCAAAAGTGAATTTAATGTCTGGTTTTGATTATATAGTTACCAAAGCTAAATTACTCAACAGGGATTAAGCAGGAATAGCCTGCCAACACCACAGCTGAGACGAAGTTCAGGAGTTTCTGGCATTCCACCCATAGAATCAACATCCTCTAGATGGGAACGGAGTAACAGCAAGAGATCACATCAGGAATATAACACATCAAGGTAAGCACTTAACCACGTTTTAAGGACAACAATAAATGTAGCCTTTCTGAAATGTTCACATCTACAGTGCTGGAACTTGGTAGTAGTAACACCCTCAAGTTATGCCAAGTAAGATTTAGATTGGCTATTAGGAAAAATTTCGAATGGTTTATAACAGGCTGCTCAGGGAAGCAATGAGAGTCACCATCCCTAGAGGTACTTTTTTGGTCCCTGCTATACAAAAAGGATGCAGACAGGCTAGAAAGGGTCCAGAGAAGGGCCACAAGAATGATCAGAGGACTGGAAGACCTGTCAGATAAAAGGAGCCTGAGAGAACTGGGTTTGTTCAGCCTTGAAAATAGAAGGCTTAGGGGAGCCTTCCACATAACCATGTACAAGTACATAAAGGGTGGCTATCATGAGGAGAGAGACTCTCTTTTTACAGAGTCACATAGTAAAGACAAGTGACAGTGGGTACAAGTTGCTACTGGGGAGATTTGAACTGAATGCCAGGAGAAACAAACTCACTATTCAAACTATTAGACATTGGAATGAACTGACAAGTAAGGTGGTAGATTCCCAAGTAATTAAGTATTTAATATAAAAATCTTGTGAATTAAGTCTCCAGATTCTGCCAGTGTTGACTGGAAAATGTTTAAAGTTGTGCCATACTTAGTACCTCTGATCTCAAGTAGAAATGAGGTCACTGAGGCTGAATGGCACGCACTAAGAAGTAGGGCTGTGTATCACTTAGAGTGGGAAATGAAAAAAAAGCCCAGCATGTGTGATTGCAAAACAAACTAGTTTAACCTCTAAACCTGTACTGACTTCCTCCTTCTCCTTTTAACTTGACATATGTATCACTTTCCAAATTTCAAACAGCCCAAAATTTGTTTTCTAATTAAAAAGATGATACAACTGCATTTGGTACCCGTTTTTGTGTGGTTTGCAACTTCTATTATTCCTGTGGTCATCAAGCAAGCAGTAAAGTTATCTCTTCTTCACTTGTTTAGTCAATATGGTGCAAATAGAGCTTTTCTTTCCAGAATTAAGATTGTTTTGAATTAAGATTAAAATAAATGCAATTTTTGTTCAGTGTTATGTATGAGTGAATCTTCACGCATTTAGTTTTATTTAAATGTGTAAATGTCTGTGGCGTTGCTCAGTGTATCTTGTAAAGAAGGTGCAACAGATGTTTGAAATTGTGCTGCAGTTTATACCCATAAAAATGTGTCTGTGGTTTTGCCCTTTTAAAAAAAATTTGGTCTTTCTGAAGACTTTGATGGTTTTAAGGAAAGTATACATAAAAAAAAGAAGATATGAGAAGATATCAGCTGATAGCTGATAATTACTAATNTGGCCCTCCTCTGGACCTGCTCCAACAGTTCCATATACACGTGTCCAAGAACGTTTTTATCAGTATCATGTTTAATTGCATGTCACATTTTTATTTGCTGAAGGAGCGTTAGAATTGGGATTTGGAGGTGCAATTTCACACCTAGAACAGCAGATGGCATCACTCAGCAATTTGAGTTTAACGATTTAGCTACCGAACTTAACTCAGCTAGTTTTGGCTTTATGTCAAGCCCAAAGTCTTTAGTTTAAAGATTAGAATCAATTCATAAATTACTTAAGTATGCAGAATTAATTTGAAGAGCAAGCCACATCTGTTGGAAAACAATCTGCTTTGTTAAGACATTCAGGAAAAGTAAATACTGTGTTAGAAAGCTGACTCTATGGCACTTGGGCTGAAAAGATTTATTGTGGCATTTTAGGACTGCATCAAGTTTTCTGTTGCATTCACCCAGTACCCAGTAGTTTTTATTCCATATAGCTGATATATTTTCTAGCTTATCTTGAATTTGAGTTTTCTACTACTCTCTGCCTTGAATGATACTCCACCTGTAATAGGTAACCTGTACCAGTGTGGCAATTATATTTTATTTTATTTGTTTGTTTTATTTCATAAAAATGGAAGACAAGGTAGGGAAAAAAAAACCCCAAACTTCTTGTTTTATTTTCAGTCAAGGATCTCATTCAAATGGGTCTTTTGGTGCAAACTTGCTGACAATCTCAAAGCAAAGATCATCTTCTATGACATTGACTCATATAGGTCCCAGGCGAGCAGGTAAGACCATGTAATTTGCATAGCTGAATGGAAGGATGTCAAAGTGGTAGTAAGATTGTCATGTAAATGTAGTAAGTGTAGTAGTAAAATAGCATCAGCATGTTTTATATATATTTACTTTTTCTTATTAAAAAGTCTGCTTCTGAGAATACTTAAAATTATTGTTAACATCAACCTTGTAGAAAACTCGTTGCTTCCCCTAATGCTGTGTACCTGCAGAGGAAAGAAAAGATCTTTTGGCTTAATGCACAGTGTAATTGTAAATTCCTGTTAGGCACAGAATAGTCAAAGCCCAGATTTACCACCTTTCTTCTCTAGATTTCACTGAATTAAACCCTAGCATACTGTTTGAACAGGAATGGGGGATTTTGTGGATCTAAGGAAGATGAAATTTGTTATGTGGTTCGTTGTTTTTTATGTCTAACTACCCACAAACAAATTTTGGATTTTTTTTTTTCCCAGTGGCTTATTAGGCAGATTTAGATAGATTGTCATGCCAGTAAAGAAACATACATCACTGTCAGCAAAGGCCAGTGTCTGCTCACTGTAAGTTTTTGCTGTGAGACTACAGTTAGAATATTTTGGGGGTTTTGCTTTGTTTTTCAAATGTGTCTCAAGGATCTTTTTTCTTTACTGCAAAACACTGAGGTAAAAGAATTTTGGTCAAGATCAGTTACCAATACTGAATTGGGTGTGATGTTTTGTTGGGTTTTTTTCCTTCTCTTCTTCTCCCCCTGGAAAATGTGAAAAAGCAATCCTGAAACAGAAAGGAATATGGAAAGTTTTAGCTACTGATTAAATCAAAACCAGTCCTTTGCCACTACTTATTTGCCCATTCAGATGAGTTGCCTAAACATCTGCATCATTGTCAGTCTCAAAGCCTGGAACAGATCTAGCTATGTGGGTGTGTGTTTAAATGTGCTTTTGAAAACTTGTGCATTCTTTACATATAGAAAGGTTCTTGTCTTTCCTAAACAGTAATGTTTTTATTGTGATCTGAACCCCATGTAATGTTTGTTTTGGAAGGTGCTTCTCCTGGCCTGAGTCCTGTGGGATCACCTAGTCATGGATCTGTCTCGAGTGGGGCTTTCAGCAACTGGTCACCTGTAGAGTTTCCTGATACTGCTGATTTTCTGACAAAACCAAGCATTAATATCTATAAGCCTGCAGGATACACATTTAGTTCTCCAGATCTTCAGCAGCAAGTTAAAACACCTGTAGGTTATATGTGTAGCAGGTACTGTCAACTCTGTTACATTTTTAGTACCTTCAGATGTGTTGAAAAGAATACACTTACAATTAAAAAATATAACAAGACCTATATGTATCTACTGGTAATGAAAAAAATAATTGTGATCTCATAATAATCTGTAACTTTATTATCCAGGAGAGACTAAAGAATGCTGCATGTAAGATGTTGTTTTGAAATGGCTTATCCTTGAAAACAGCAGTTGCAGAGTAACAATATTTTACAGATGTGCAGAAAATGAGGACTTCCTACCTGGAAATTGTAGTAAGTATTTCTTACTTCTTAATTCTGACTTACTGTACTCCATTATTTTCTAGAGTTGAGTCCAGGAGAGGTGATGTTTGATTAATTTCTAAGTACAAATTAAATTTGTCTGTGCCAAATTAGGAGAAAAACAGAAGTTAATTTGGTGGAGGAACCTTCAAAAATTTGCCATTTTAAGGAAATTAATTTGTAAATGTTTTTCAGTACAAAAGAGCAGTAACAATAAAAAAAAAAAAAAGGAAAATTACTGTGTGGTACTGAATGGTGTCAATATTTTTCATCTCTTTATAAGCTGTGGACGTCAGATTCTCAAGCCTATGCCAACACCTGAAGCAGAATTTGCAGAATATAAAGACAGAAAATCAGGTGGGATTTCAAAATATCTAAATATTTGATATCAGCTTACTTTTTAAATCGATTAAATTGACATTTTAATATTTTTTTACATTAAATTTTTCCTATACTTTAACTCAGGTGCATGTATTTTACTGTAGTTTTGACTTAGGATAATCAAGACAATCTAAAATATGGCCTGCTTCAGAATAAGGGTTTTATCATAGGCTTCCTCTCATGGCTTTTTACTTGTGTACTCCATATAGGAAACAAGTTCCTTCTCATCTCAGCTAAAGTAATCACTGAACCATTTTTTTTTTTTTAAGTAAAAGGTTGTGCTTATAATCATAGAATCATAGA
>WBNM01025883.1:7902-62014 GCA_013399055.1 Ramphastos sulfuratus | reverse complement strand
CACCAGCTTTGTTGCCCTACTCCGAACATGCTACAGCACCTTAATGTTCTTCTTGGAGTGAGAGGCTCAAAACTGAACCCAGTATTTGAGGTGCAGTCTCACCAGTGCCAAGTACAGGGGAACAACACCACCCTAATGCAACTAATACCCCTAGGTCTTTCTCTACTGTGCAGCTTTCCCCAGGGCTGGAGCACTCCTGGGGTAGTTGGGACTCGTGCAGGACCCAGCACTAGGCCTTGTTGAATCACATACAATTGGCCTCAGCCCACTGACCCAGCCTGTCCAGATCCCTCTATGGCACCTCCCTATGTTCAAGCAGATCAACGCTGCCACCCAACTTGGTGTCATCTACAAACTTACCAAAGGTACCCTTGATGCCCTCATCCCCAGAGAAATCTGACTCCAGTACTGAGTCCCAGGAAACCCCGCTTTTACCCAGGCTGTATAATAAAGTAACATTTCAATATATAGAAGTGATACTAAAAGTGTTTTCTACTCTAACTGTTTTAATCCAGTAATCTGCCTCTTGAAAGCACTCTGCTATACTAGTGAAGCAGTTCAAATCACACAGGAGCTCACAGAAATACATAGAAATCAGAAATAACAGGAATTACCACTTTTAATGCTGTTAAAATGTATCTTTTGATCAAGCTGAGGGGGGATAAGTAACCCACCCCTGCACTGCTCTCAAGCTCTTCCTATCTCTACACTACCAAATGATTATTTGGACTCAGAGGAAATCAAAAAAGATTGAGTTTAAAAGACTGCAGAAAAAAAAAAAAGAAAGAGAGTCAGGCTCACGAGGTCGAAAGGGATTTAGATCAACATTTTCTATCAGCTCTTACAAGGAAGTTTCTATCAATTTGTTGTTTTAACATGCATTTAGTATCAAAACTTGCTGCATTGCCTAAAGGTCTTATCTTACCTACCATTTTATCTCAGGGCCCAAAACACAACTGTGTATAGTAAGTGGATAAATAACAGCAATAAAAGCATTAACTACATGTTTACTTTAAATATTGTTATTAACAAACCAACCTTCTCTTCTGAGCTTCAGAGTCTCTCCTGGCTCGTTCTAACGCCAGCTCTTCAGCTATTCTTTTCTTTAGCTCTTCATCATTAACTACAATTAAAGGAAAATTAAATGAAATGTTAAGGGAACACAACATATTCCTAATTACAGATACAGCTGCATAACAGCACTTCATTTTATTTATATTCTGTTTCCTATAAAGCAGTTGGAGTCCTTTCTTGTGCTATAACCACCTTTCAAATTTTAGCATGCCTTTGAAAATTACCCTTATTAAAACAACTTGGAGATTAAATCTTTCTAAAATTAAAAAAACAAACTATGTGTTAAATGAAACAATTGCCTTTATAAAGTACAAATAGGGGGAAGGGACTGAGACTTAAATAGTGAATTCATTAAATGCTGCTTTTATTCATACGAAACTGAGAGAAACATATTCCTCTGATCAACCCAGCATTTTCAGATGCACATTTTAACCAACAAAGCATTTCCAACATGCCACATACCCATAATTCTCATTTCTTCTTAAAAATGTTCCCTCCAATCCTCTCAGTTTTCTTTAAACAAACAGGTATGGAAATACTTTCTTCACTTAGATCATTGTCAGATAAATTAATGGAAAGTCTAGTGAAGTAGGGAAAAAGGAAAGCAAAGTAACATGTACAAATAAACTTCTCCACCCAAAGGCAGAAAAAGTGAGAGCTGCAAATCCCATGTTCAAAGACAGCTCTAAGTCTACCGAAATCCATGCAATTACATTCCCAACTCCCTTTGATATTCAAGGTCTCAATTGTGCACACTACTACACCAATACTATTCAATATTAACTATCCCAGCATCTACAAGTAGCTGTCTACTTCTGAACAATCGGGCTCACAGGGATGAGAAGTGGTTTGCTATTTTCTTTAGTAAGAGTTCTGCCAACATTTTAGAAGACTTCCAAAAGCAGCCATACTGCAAAGGTGGTTTCAGCCTCAAAAATCCAAAGTAAACAACTCACTTGGAGATGGTTTAGTATCCCTATCTAAATGCAACTTGATATATATAGAGAGAGTCGGAATTAAAAAAACACCACAAATAAAAACACAAATGCACCACACACCACATCCAAAACATCACCACAACCACACCTAATAAAACAGCTTTGCAGCTGGAAGTGTCCCTGCTCGCTGCAAAGGGCTTGGACTACATGACCTTGAAAGATCCCTTCCAAACTAAAGTATTCTCTCATTCTATGGCCTGTCACAACAGGATAAAAGGGGTGATGCCTTCAAACTGAAAACAGATATAAAAAAAAAAAAAATTTTTTTTTTAGAGTGAGGGTGATGAGACACTAGCTCAGGCTGCCCAGAGAGGGGGTAGGGGGCCCATCCCTGGTACCATTCCAGGTCAGGCTGTTCCAGGGCCTGAGCAACCCCATCCATGAAGACGTCCCTGCTGACTAAAGCAGAGTTGGACTACATGACCTTCAAAGGTCCTTTCCAAGCCAAAATTGTTCTAAACTCTCCATAGCGTATTTACCATTTGGCTTGACAACCTAAAATTATACCAACTTCAGTAGCACAGCTGTTAACTTTGCATAAAATGTTGATTTGTAGCAATCAATAAGAGTAAGTTTACCTAGAGGAGAAGAAAATGACTGTAAGGTATAGCAGCTGAAAGATCAAAAAATTAGAGTTCTTTCCAGAGTTATTTCAATATAAATCTTAATCTAGATCTGCCTGTCTGAAATAAAAAGTGCACCCACAGCAGCTCAGCTGTACTTCTAACTCTGCAGCACTCTTGTTCCAGTACACCCATATGGATAATTCCCTCACTTTCATGAAGCATTTGGCTCAAATTCCACTAACTTAAGAGTTGTAAACTCACTCCAAAATGCCTCTGGCTTGAGCATAATACAGATGTTCAGTTCCAGAAGGGGATACAACTCCCTTCAACTGCCCTAAGATGTAACAGAAACACTTGCTTAGGTAGTATTCTAGCAGAGTTTTGACAATTAAATGTAAAATGCCTTTGAGGATGACTCAAACACAACACTGAGACAGCCTCCAATTCTAGTGCCACCTCTGTGGAAGCAGTTACTTAGCTATATTAGACAGCAACTGGAGTACTAAAATAGTAGAGACATACCTAAAAGCCAACGATGAACAGCCACATCTCTTTGTGACCTTGCCTCCAGGAGTCTGCTTTCTCTGCTACATCTTGCATCCCATGCTGGGGTGCAGTAAGTCAGAGATAGCACCTATGGAGAACAGCCAAGACAGGTGACCCAAAACTGACCAAGAAGCAATTCCTTCTTGGGAAAGACTCTCCTGCAATAGCTGGTGTCCAGGGAAGTCTGTCCATTCTGGCTTTGGGTTTGAATTTGGTTTTTTATTATTATTTTCATTCTAGGTGGTTTAGTTTCTCCCTCAACCTATCAGTCTCTCCTTTATTCCCTTTCTCTGCCCTTTGGCAAGGCAGAGAGGTTCATATACAGCATCTGTCCCTCATTTAGTGGCCAGCCCCACCCTAACTCTTGGCATTTACAAATTATCTCCAACATCATTAGTCCATATTCTCATTATAGTTCACAGCCCAGACCACAATGCTCATCCTGAAGCAGACATTTAAAACAGTGAATTTTATGAATGAAGGAAGCAGCTTTCTCAGGAGCCTTGGCCAACTAATTCAGTTACAAACATCTTAAGTAAAGCAGAATGAATCAATATCTGCCCTGTCTTATGCAGCAATTGCTTGGAAGACTGAAACAGTTATGTAGCAAGATCATGTTTATGAATGGCAAGTCAGACCTCAGCCTAAAATCATATTCATGTAGATGAAAATTTCCAGGTAAATACAACTCTCATACCACATTATCATCACCAACCTCCAATGAAAAGGCAAAACTCTTTATTTGGACAATTATTTACACTACTCCAGCATTTCCTCCTCTGAGACTATTTAGGGATACTTTGAGATGATATTAACAGCACCCCTGTACATCTCCAAAATAAGCTCTGCTACTCACTGAGTACTGAGGGGAAAAACATTTAACAAACTCTCAGGCAATGGTAAGGATCCTGCTTCTGTACTGCAGCATACATTAGACCCTTAGTAAACACCACAAGCCAAAAGGAGAGCAGTTCAGGTTCTGCACTTGCACATTCAAAAAAAAAAAAATAATCACACAATCACAGAATGTTGAAGGTTGGAAGGGATCTCGAAAGATCATCTAGTCCAATCCCTGTGCCATAGCAGGATCACCTAGAGTCGGTCATGAGAATCGATCCAGGCAGGTTTTGAATGTCTCTAGACAAGGAGTATCCACAACATTTCTGACATCCTGTTCCGGTGTTCTATCAACCTCACAGTGAAGTTTTTCCTCATGATTAAAATTATTAAGCTGCTATAAAAGCCAAGAATTTCATATCACAGCACCCTCATTAACAAGATAAACTGAAAACCTATGACCAAACTTTGTTACTGCAGTTCTTCTCAACACAGATCCCTCAATATTTCATGGCCTTTTAGACCTGTACCCAAGAATACACACAACACTGCCTAAGTACATTGTTCATCGCCATATACACACCGTGAAATTTATAGTTCTGGTGTGCAGAAGTGAGTACAAGAACTCCAACGGACCATAGAATGTTTAAGTCATAATGAGAAAAGATTAAGGTACGAGCCAATAAAGACATCTGACCTTAAGAATCAATTAGGTTACCCATCGATCAGCCAAATACTAATAGGGAATTAAAGTGGAGCTATAGATCATTCAATAGAATTATTGTAAGATGTAATTAGGTAGCTCCCAAATGGGAACTTTATGATGTTTCAGTAGAAAAATGGCAGTTCTCTATACAGGAAGAATTTGTTCTAGGGGAAAAAGCACTTAAAAAGAGGAAATTTAATTTATTATTAGAAAGAGGATTTTAAAAGGGAACTGTTTCTATCTAATATGGCTGGATTCGATGTTCTGAAAGGTCTTCTCCAGATACTATGATTCTAAAAGCAGTAGCATTTCTCTGAGTAGACAATAACACATTAGAAACAGAGCTGGGCATTAAACTCTTGAAAAATTAGAAACCAGTGAGTGCAAGGCTGCTGAACTAATCACAAATCTGGAAGCATTAAGTATACAGCAATTGCCAAAAATGACAGAGCCATTTCCACCACCACCCCCTCCAGGTATTTGAAGTTCTTCAGAATACGGAAATCAGTGTCAGCTTCAAAGTAGGTACATCCCAGACCAGACAAACATAGACAATTTTCCAGCCAGTGCATTTACAGAGGCCACACTTGCATCCCAGCACTTTCCTATGCCCCTACAAGAGTGCAAAATGGATTCAGTTCTGCTACTTCCCACACCTCAATGTGCTAATGTACAGCTCACCTCACAGGACAATCTTGACAGATGGTCAGTAATGAGAACCGGAGTCAAAAAAAGTCAGAGTGCTACAGTCAGAAAGAACTCTTCTCGGTCCTCTTAGCATGTGAAGAGGGATGCTGATGATAGGTGTCTGATAAGCAGTATTCTCCTCTGGATAATGACAAGGGAGGACCACCAGCAAGTGCCAGTGGTCTCATTATGATGCTCAGATCTAGCAGCAGGTTGCAGAGTGTTTAAAAGACTGACCAGACTCTTACCACAGACAGAACACGTGCTAAATCCCACAGAACTCTTCACTGCATCTGAATAGACCAAGCAGCAACTGTCAAGGCAAAAGGACATTTTGCCATTTTGCTGGTCTCCTAATCTTACTTGTCCATCTACTCTTCGGGATCAGTTTGAAACATCTGGTCATTTATGTGTAACATGACAGCACAAATGCCTGAGGCTTTCCGGCCTCTTCATGCACCGACTAACTTTTGAAGGAGTATAGGTAAGTGAAGACAAATTATTTGAATCATTTTCACTTCCTGCAAACCAACACTAAGATACATATTATCCAATGACAGTTCATTTTTTATTCCATAATAAATTTCCTCTTTTTTAGTGTAATGTATTTTGTTCAGTTACCTTCCCCTCCCCATATACAGAAAAAAGTAAATTGAGCTTCTTTAAACATTTAAAATAAAGCCGTTAAGAGTAGAGAAGAGAAGACAGTCAAAGAGCATGGAATCATAGAATGGTTTGGGGTGTGAGGGATCTTTGAAGGTCATCTAGTTCTACCCCACTGCAATCTGCAGCAGACATCCCCAACTTGGTAAGTTGCTCAGAGCCCAGCTGGTGAAAGATCTGAAGAACGAATCTGATAAGAAGCATTGGAAGGAATTGGGGTTGCTCAGCCTTGAGAAGAGGAGGCTGAGGAGAGACCACCTCACTCTCTACAGCTACCTGAACAGTGGCTGCACTGAGATGGAGGTTGGTCTCTTCTCTCATGTAATGAGTTATAGGATGAGAGAAAATGTCATCACATTATGTCAGGGGAGGTTTAGGTTGGATATTAGAAGAAGTATCTTCAGTGATGTTATGAAACACTGGAATAGGCTTCCCAGGGAGGTGGCTGCATTCCAATTCCTGGAGATGTTCAAAAGACACAAAGATGCGGTGCTAAAACGCTGGTGTTAAACCATGACTTGGTAGAGTTCTGATGACCTTAAAAGGTCTTTCCCAATGAAACAACTCTATGATTTACAGGTAGAACTGATGAGAACAGACGAGCTAAGGACAAAGAATTGCTTACACACTTAGCAATGGTTAGTGAGGTTTCAGATACACAATATGCACTTCATCTTGGAACTTCAAAGGTTGCCCACTAAGAGCAAGGCCAAGAGTTTCTACAATGTCAATGCTTGAGAAGTTACTAGAAGCTTTATCTCCTAGGTCTACTACAGGTTGGTGCACAAGGGTATGTGCAATGCAGCTACTTCAATCATTTTTCTCCACCTCTGCTGCCCTTGCTAGTCACAAGACTTTCCTCACTCTAAAGCAGCTCCTTCTGAGGAAAATGTATGCAGTGAGATACTGTGACTACAGCAAGAAGGCAGCACCTGAAGCAGAAAGCAGACACCTGCAACCTAAAAAAGATTAGCCTGAGAAATCAGGAATTAAGTATGGACAAATTAATCAAACAGCCTCTGGCCTACAGAGCTGGGGATCTGCCCATTAGTCTTCATTTTCAAAACAGTCATTAATGGAAACATGTATTATCATCAGGGACCCTGACTAAACTCTCTTGAAAGAGCAAGAGACTATTACAGAGACACTTCGGATTGATAGAATCCAAAGTCTTTCAGAGACTACTTAACCAAGTAATAATCAGAGAACAAATTCACTCAAAGAAAGTCCAAGAAACCAGTTTCACTTCTCTTCTTTCAGCTTAACTACTACAAAAATGCATCCAATGAACAGGAAAACTCTCAGAGCAACTACTCAAAGGCCCAAAGAGAATCACAGAATCATTAACTCTGGAGAAGGCCTCCAAGATAACACCCAACCATTAAACCAGCACTTCCATGTCACCACTGAATGGTGCCACTCAGCACCACATGCACCCATTTTTCGAAAGCTTCTAGGGACAATGACTCCACTACTGCCCTGAGCAGCCTGTTCCAGTGCCTGATCACTCTTTCAGTGAAGAAGTTTTTCCCAATCTAACACACACACAGCCCAACTGCAAATTGAGGCCATCTTCTCTCATCCAGTTGCTTGTTACATAGGAGGGGAGACTGACCATCTCATTATAACCTCCTTCAAAGTAGTTTTACAGAGTAAGAAAGGTCTCTCTTCAGCCTCCTTTTCTCCAGGCTTAACAACACCAGTTCCCTCATCTACTCCTCACAGGATCTGTTCACCAGCTTTGCTGTCCTTCTCTGGACACACTCCAGCACCATCACGTCTTTCTTGGAGTGAGCCCACAACTGTACCTGGTATTCAAAGTGTGGCCTCACCAGCCACCAAAAGCAAATGAAATCCAGAAGGGAAAACACACTGAAGAGCACAACTCTACATACTCTACAAAGCAGAGTTGAAGAACACAGCTTCAAGCTATGTATCAACCACTGTCTGAAATAAGAAGTCTTCTTTTCTATCTGGAAAAACTTTCACAATTACAGCAGATTTTCTTGCGCTCATCTCTGTAGCATCTGGTATGACAGTAGAGCATCAGACCATTGAAGTCATCGATCTGATGCAACAAGGCAGCTCCCATGTCCCCATACACATTAAGTATGAACATTAACCAGCTCACTTGGGAGAATCTACCTTAGGGCTGTCTTCCAGCCCATCATCTGTCTCAGTAGCTGGCAGAGCAACTGCAGCTTTGTAGACATTAAAGTTAATGAAGATGTCACTAGGAAAATTCCTAACTGCACATTAAGAGTCATAAATATTGAATTAGAAAGCACACGTCGGCAGCCTGGCACCTTCACGTCATCAAGCTGTGGGTTTGTGAACATATGATGGGCCTTCCACAACTATAACACCTTCCCCACCCACATTCCAATGTAGGATGCATAACACCAATGTTATAATATGCAAATAACCAAAGTGGAGTGTTTATATTCCATACATCACACAAAACACATTAATAACAACAGCAACCACTTGAGCTCAAAGAAAAGACAAAATGCCAACTCCATTGGTCTTAATTCAGAAAGAGTAGCCAACTCTAACTGACAGGCACTTGAGTAGCATACAATAATTTGTACTAGAGCAGGAAAAAAATATGTACATTGTTTCTTACTCAGTTAAATAACAATAAAGAAAAAATACTGGTACTTTCACTGACATCCTCAAGCTTGTCTCAAACAGCTAAGAATGGAAGCAAAAAGTTTGTCTCGCCCTTGAAATAGATTACTTGAGGTCTGGGTTAAAGTGCACTGGTAAGTCAAAGTGAGTCCATCTACCCCTACCCTTGGCATGTGCTGCCTGTGCAGATGTAGAAGCTTCAGCTCAGAGCTGTCAATCATATAATTCTCATGAGCATAAAATTCACAGGCAGAATTACATACCTCAGTTTGCTTTGAATATCAGTTACACTGAATGAAATCTTACCCCAGACTCCTAAAAATGTTTAAGCCATAAAAACATTTATTGCACACTGCAGAAAATACTATTCCAAGTTCTTCAGTCAAACTGATTTCATTACTGATTAAATGTGGTGGGGCAGAAGGGACCTGTGGAGATCATCTAGCCCAAAACCACAGCTAAAGTAGTGTCACCCAGAGCAGTCTGCACAGGATCACAACGTGCAAGTCGGTTTGGAATATCTCCAAAGAAGACAACTCCACAATCTCTGTGGGCAGCCTGCTCCATGGCTCTTTTACCCTCACAGGAAAGAAGTTCTTACAAAACTCTGTCTGAGCTTGATTATGTTCTGTTCCACGCTCACTACCCCTTGTTCTGTCACTGAACACCACTGAAAGGAGTCTGGCCCCATCCTCTTGACCCTCATTCTTTAGATATTGAACAGCATTGAGAAGGTTCTGTCCTGGTAGGCCTGAATAGGCCAAAATAGTCTTGCCCAGACTTGTTTTGCTTCTGTGGTAAACCACACTTGGCTTGTGCCTGCCTCCTGCAAGGCCTATGTTTTTCCCAAATTTGGGTAAAGCAAGCCTATGGCTTCACCTAATGTGGTCAGGCTTGGCTAACTGCCATTCTGATTGGTTATTCTGTGTCCAAAGGCCTATTAGTCTTGGGCTGTATTGATAAAAGGAGATGAGCAGGTAACACAATGTGCTGTGCCCTTGTATTCGTGCCTGCTGCCACCATTGCTCCCTGCCTCTGGCTGTGATTCTGACATTGCCTTCTGCAGCATTATGCTAAGCTATAAGCTAGCTCTGCTGAACTGCCTGTAAACTGCCTGCTTCAAGTTTACCACGAACAGGCTTTAAACCCCTCCACGCAATAGGCCTGCACAGCCAGCATGATATCATGCTGAGACTGCACATCACAAGGCATCCTGCCTACACCTGAAAGTCTCCTGCCAAGACAGGAAGTCCTGGGGATACAGAGATAATCCAGAGGAGCTAGGATAAGGTCAGAGATTGTCTGCCTTCTGTCCCCAACATCCTGTGAAGCCTGGTAAGAATTGGAAGCCTCAGAAGCTCACAAGACATTGACAGAACCCTCTGCAAGTGTTTGGGTACTGTTTCAAGCTGTAGCTAGCCCTGTGGGTTGGGAGATATTTTGAGAGGAAATCATTAAAGCCTCTTGTAATTCACTAATTGCCTTCTGCCATAAGCAGAAATGAGCTTCCCAAGTCCATCTAGTGGATAAGCAGGATAATTAACCACAAGCTGAGTACTGACCACAAACACCTTCTCTTCCAGTACTATGTCTGCATTTGCTAGTTATTTCTTAAAGTGTTCTAGTTTTGCCTATTCCCTGTGTGCATAAGTATCCAGACGGTGCATTTCAAACCTTGTAAATAAGTTTTCTGGCAAGACTTAATGTTAATAAAGAGTTTTCATAACTATTAACAATCTTGGTTTGGATACCAATATCAATTATTAATTTTGCATAATTTGTAACAGGTTCTCTCTCAGACTGCTTCTCTCCAGGCTCAACAGCCCTAGGTCTCTCAGAGCCTTTCCTCACAGCAGAGATGTTCTAGTCCCCTCAGGCACCACTGGACTATTTCTACTGGTTACTTTTCTCTTGAACTGGGGAGCCCAGAACTGTACATCAAGCCCAGCTATAATTTCACTAGAGCAGAGGAGATAGAGAATCTCCCTTGACCTAAGGGCCACACTCTTAAACGCACCCCAAAAGAACATTGACCTCCTTGGCCACAAAAGCACACTAATGACTCATGGTGAACTTAACTATCACCAGACCACAACTCTTCCATCTGAACTTGTGATCAGCAGCAATTCCTACAATCACAGATTCAGTACAAACTCAAAGCATGCCTCCAAGGACAGAAATTTGAATTAATTGTTAAACACTGGTAATGTGTAACACCACTTAAACAAGCTCATAGGGTAATTAAATACAAAAACAATGCAATTAAGTGTGCATCATTTAAAAATAGTTAATAATTTCCCTTTCCAAAGGCACTTTTGCGTACATTACATCATCTGATTTACAAAGTAAATGTGGCTATCAATCAATTTATACTAATTGAAATTGGAAATAAGACAGTACATGATCTCGAAACAACAAAGCAAAGCAAGTTTGTTTGGAACATCCTCTTTCACTGTTGCAACTTCAGCAGAAATACAATGGAGTTTTGAGGGGGGCTGGAAAACAAAAAGGGAGTATGATAAGGTGGTTTTCCCTGGATTTATTGAACTGGGTTGTATCTGCCCATTCTTAACTGCTCTGTTTAACACAAATAACTCACTGCTGAGAGTCACACCTAAACAAGAAGAGCAGAGGATTGTCATTACTCCCCAGTAAGTCCAAGGTTACATTCTGATAAACTAATAAAATACAGAAAATAGAAAATTACTTACACATTCCTGTCAAGCTTTACACTGAAGATTATTATGTCCACAGGATGGAATCCCTTGTTGATCAGTTCAGGGTCATCTGTCCCATCCACTTCTCCCTGAGGTGCCATCTTTGACTTACTGCACCCCAGCATGGGACACGAGATGTAGCAGTGCCCTTGGTCTGCACAGGAGCAAGTCTAAGCAAGAGCCTTTCTGCTGCCCAGTCTGGCTGGAGGCTGGAGTGAGGTAAGGATCAGTCTCTTCTTCATAGTAATCAGTGAGAAGAGAAAATGACCTTGAGTTGTACCAAGGAAAATTTAGGTTGGATATTAGGAACAGCTTCCTCTCAGACATGGTTGTCAAGCACTGGAACAATCTCCCCAGGGAAGTGGTTTAATCCCCATCCCTGGAGGCGTTTCAAAGACAAACACGTGTGGTGCTGAGGGACATAGTTTACTACCAGACTTGGTAGAGTTAGATACAGCTGGACTTCATGGTCCAAAGGTCTTTTCCAACCAACAGGATTCCATGATTCTGCCCTATCCTGATTCTCACTAACCCATCCTTCCCATCCACCTCCATAATGAAGTCTATCAATGGAATTCAATCAGCCGCTACTTCACCATAAATAATTTCACTGTCCTCTTCATTTTAAATAATTACTAATAATAAACACAGAAGTATCACGTACCTTNTAAACTAATAAAATACAGAAAATAGAAAATTACTTACACATTCCTGTCAAGCTTTACACTGAAGATTATTATGTCCACAGGATGGAATCCCTTGTTGATCAGTTCAGGGTCATCTGTCCCATCCACTTCTCCCTGAGGTGCCATCTTTGACTTACTGCACCCCAGCATGGGACACGAGATGTAGCAGTGCCCTTGGTCTGCACAGGAGCAAGTCTAAGCAAGAGCCTTTCTGCTGCCCAGTCTGGCTGGAGGCTGGAGTGAGGTAAGGATCAGTCTCTTCTTCATAGTAATCAGTGAGAAGAGAAAATGACCTTGAGTTGTACCAAGGAAAATTTAGGTTGGATATTAGGAACAGCTTCCTCTCAGACATGGTTGTCAAGCACTGGAACAATCTCCCCAGGGAAGTGGTTTAATCCCCATCCCTGGAGGCGTTTCAAAGACAAACACGTGTGGTGCTGAGGGACATAGTTTACTACCAGACTTGGTAGAGTTAGATACAGCTGGACTTCATGGTCCAAAGGTCTTTTCCAACCAACAGGATTCCATGATTCTGCCCTATCCTGATTCTCACTAACCCATCCTTCCCATCCACCTCCATAATGAAGTCTATCAATGGAATTCAATCAGCCGCTACTTCACCATAAATAATTTCACTGTCCTCTTCATTTTAAATAATTACTAATAATAAACACAGAAGTATCACGTACCTTTACAAGAGGCTGAGGGAGCTGGGGTTGTTTAGCCTAGAGAAGAGGGGACTCAGGGGTAACCTCATTGCTGTCTACAACTACCTGAAAGGAGGTTGTAGCCAGGTGGGGGTCAGTCTCTTCTCCCAGCAACAGAACAAAGGGACACAGTCTCAAGTTGTGCCAGGAGAGGCATAGGCTGGATATTAGGAAGTTCTTCACAGAGAGAGTGATTGGTATTGGAATGGGCTGCCCAGGGAGGTGGTGGAGTCACCGTCCCTGGAGGTGTTCAAGGAAAGACTGGATAAGACACTTAGTGCCATGGTCTAGTTGATTGGCTAGGGCTGTGTGACAGGTTGGACTGGATGAGCTTGAAGGTCTCTTCCAACCTGGGTTGATTCTATGATTCTATCACTGGCACAACACCCCTGAATTAACTATATAGATGAGCAACTTGCAATTTCAGCTGTCTGCACTAGTAGTCCCTACACTGCATACACTGAGGCTTTTCTGGATGAATGGAATGGATAAAAGTGGGTTTGTGTAATTCCGCATTAAAAAAATAATTATATTGTAAGCAATGAGAGGAAAGATTTTATGACCCTGCTTTCAACAAGATTAAGTATGTCAGTGTTCTTTTAGGACAGTTTCAATTGTTCATTTCCTGATCTTTATGGTCCATAAGTTTATTGTTAAGCTCTTTTATCTGGCTATAGGGAAATTTTCTAGGTATCCCTTGTATTTTCTTGGATAAAATAATTTCTAAATTCTTTCACCACCTGTATTTCAAACAACATCCACCACCACTATAGGAACCACTGTCCTCTATCATATGGTTCTACACAGCATCATTAGGTAAAAGTGTTTATAAACTAAAACATCCCTTTAGTTTTACATTTGTAAGTCACCACTAATTGTAATGAATTACTAACTGCTGTTGCAGAGGCCAGCACTCCCAAATGGGACTCCACATAATGTCCAGGCTACATAAATAGCATATTTTGATTTTCAGTCCATCTGCTACCATCATCTTTAAGGAAGGTTCTCCAGCTGTGATTGCACACTATCAGCAGCACTAAAAAGTCAATTTTACCCAATTACAGCTCTGGATTGCAGCCACTTCGGCCAGGACTAAGACGATTCGCAAAGCTGCTCATCACTCTGAATCAGAAAGCTCTGTGGAGGACTTCATACACCTTTCCATTGGTGGGAACACAGACTCAAGAGTATCTCTAGGCACTGAATTTTATTGTCAAATGTTCACGTGACAACTATTTGTGGGGCAGGGGGTCTGCTTTTATGTAAATGGGTTTTCCAGCATAGTAAACAGTCCCTGTACCCAACAACATGAAGACTCCTGAGTGACTGAACAGGACGAGCTGGCATGTAATGGAATAAAGAATAATGTTATTTTCTGATCTTATGCATTCCATACAAAGTACAAATGCTTGTCCACAAAAGGAACAACCTCCCCATTTTCTTTCACAGAAAACGTCTGCAAAAAATACGTTTCTATTCACTTAACGTTATAACATACACGGAAAATTGGTGTTCCACTCACACTTGCATACTGTTAATGCCAAAGGATATGAATATACCTTATGATAGAGCCTGTCCTGTCACAGAATCATTTCAGATGGAAGAGACATTTAAGATCATCATGTTCACCTGCTAATCCAGCACTGCCAGGTCACCACTAAACCTTGTGCACCTTGGTGGCGAGAGACATCTTTTAAATTCCTCCAGAGACAGGGACTCTACCACTTCATAGCAAACCAGCCTGAATAATGAATCAGGAGAAAGGGGGAAAGCAAGTTAACACAAAGGATAACAAAAGTGGTACTTGCTGGAGGCTACAAGCATCATGATGATGCTGCTTCGTCAGCCTTCTCACACTCAACCCCTTCACTAATGCTTACACTAGTTCCCAAGACAGCTGCATACTCACAGCTCCAAATGCCAATCAAAATCCTCTCTGTTAAAACTACAGTATTCTCTTTCCCATGAGCAATTAGATGAATGGTAACCTAGCTTCTTAGAGAGCAGTCCTTGAGGATGCTGGTTGACAAGAAGCAAAGCACGAGCCAGGAATGTGTGCCCATAGCCCTGAAGCCAAACATATCCTGGACTCACTCCCAGCAGTGTGGGCAGCAGTTTGAGGGAGGGGATTCTGCTCCTCTGCTCTGCTGAGCCGCTGCCTACACTGCTGGGTCCAGTTCTGGAGTCCTCAGCACAAGGACATGGAAGAACTAGACCAGGTCCACAAAGACAGCCAGTCACAATCTATTCGCAAGTTTTCAGAAAACTTGCAATTAATTACCCTTGAGAAACCAACCTCTGACTAATTCAAGTAACACTGATTACTAACTTTGAAAGTTTTTCTTGGAAAGAGACAAGATGAAACCAAATTCTGTAGGATGCCAGAATGCAATGACATGAATAAACAAGCAGTGAAAGTGTGTCTTGACAGGTAAAGGTTAATGAAAAGAAAAAAAGCAAAAAAGGGTTTCATCCGAAGATAAGACTCATCAATACATCTGCTGATCCCATTAAACAGATTTCTCAGTGGCTAGAGTTGCATGGAAAGATCAATCAAGATGTCCATCCCCATACTAGATTTAAAGCAATCTAACAACTTAGCTCTACGTTTTAAGAGACTAAAATTTTCCAGTAAAAACTGCATGTTTAGAAAAAAAGCGTAAGCATCTCCAAATCAAGTTGTCTTTTTTTTTTATTGATGACATGGTCACTGGAACTCCACACAGTGAAAGCAGTCACTGCACCTAAAATCAAAGATTCCACCAGTGATAAATAAGTAGACCTTTAACAGCTGTCCTATTGTTATTAAATATCATCTCCAGCTTAATCAAGACTAGAGGTAGACATTCCACCACCTCTCTGGGCAGCCTGGTGCAGTGCTCTACCAACCTCCAAGTAAAGAAGTCCTTCCTCACAATCAGATGAAACACCTCATGTTCAAGTTTGGGTCCATTAACTCTTGTCCTATCACTGGGCACCACTAATAAAAAGATTGATGGGAGGTGTCCTTGCCCACAGCAGAGGGGTGAAACTCAGTGATTTTTAAGATCCCTTCCAACCCAAACCATTCTATGATTTATCAGGTTCAGGAAGCAAGAAAACAGCTGTTTTAGCAGGCAAGAACTAAAATGCTAAGGAGAATGAGTAAATGGACTGTAAGCAGAGATGCTGCCTGTCAGTTGAGAAATACATGAATTCATTTTTTTGAGTAAAAGATTCTGTCCTCTGCAAACAACAGAGATTGAAAGCAGCCCATGTGTTCAGCAATCTCGTCAACAGACAGAAACAGACTGGATCTCAGTTAAACTTAGTGATATAATGTGATGTCCTGTGATGCTTCTCCAAAAATTAGTTTCTGTAGGTTTCTGATTAGCAGTAAGTCACTCCTGTATGCCACTCCAAAGGTTAAGGAGAAACACACAGGATAAGATGAACCAACATATCTCATCCCTAGCCTAAATGACTGACTTAGCTTTGATGCTCATTTTTCAGATGAGTAGCATTAAGTGAAATCAAACATTTAATGAAGCTAAAAATGAGAATCAGATAAACTGGTTTCATGAAGCATTGTCAGAGGCACACAGCTAACCTTGCAAGCAAAAGGAAGAAAATGTATTTCCTCTGTTTTTAAATTGAGACTTCAATAATCAGGTAGTAGTATCAGAAACCTGCAACCGCCAGCCTGGTGCTCCTCAAAACTTTAGTAATACATCTCAACATGAGATCACTAAAAATCAAGGAGTTCACTAAACATGCAAAACAGTCTAGGAAAAAGGAATTGCAGCTGTAGCTGAAGCTGCACATAGTTCCCCTGAGGCAGAAGAGAAGACAAGTCTAAGTGGTTACCTCCTGTTGAAGTAAAAAACAACTCATACAAAGCTTTCAGGAAGCAGCACCAGACAATATACTTAACCTGCCTGATCTGACAAGTGATGAAGAGCTTTAGTACACTTCAATGAAGCCTGAAGATGAAAGAATACAAAGCTTTCCTTTTCATCTTAAGGCAATAAAATTCACATTTAAAGCATTCTTTAATATCACAATGAAGATTCTCTATCCAGTAAATCATAAAACCATAAAAATCAAAGTGTTTTGGGTTGGAAGAAACCTTTAAAGGTCATTTCACGAATCACAGAATTCACCAGGTTGGAAAAGACCTCTAGGATCATCGAGTCCAACCTATCACCTAACCCTTCTAATTAACTAAACCATGGCACTAAGTGCCTCATCCAGTCTCCTTTTGAACACCTCCAGGAATGGTGACTCCACCACCTCCCCAGGCAGCCCATTTCAATGGGCAATCACTCTATTCATGAAGCATTTCTTCCTAACATCCAGCCTCAATCTGCCCTGGTGGAGTTTGAGTCCAAATACTCAGTCAGCAGGGACATCTGCAACTACATGAAGTTGCTCAGAGCCCCAACTAACCTGTCCTGGAATAGTTCCAAGGATGTGGAATCAAGCAACTCTTGGTCCAGTGTTTCACCACCCTCAGTGTAAAAACATTTCTTATTGTATCTAGTCCGTATCTCTCCTCTTTTAGTTTAAAACCATCACCCCTTCTCCTGTCACAACAGACCCCACCAAAAATTCTGCCCCATCTTTCTTAGAGGCCCCTTTAAGTACTGCAAGGCCACAAGGTGGTCTCCCCAGAGCTTTCCCTTCTCCAGGTTGTACAACCCCAACTCTCCCAGCATGTCCTCACTGTAGAGGTGCTCCATCCCTTGCATCTTTTTTGTGGCTTACACTGGCCCAGCACCAGGAGGTCCACGTTTCCTTAGCTGAGGGCTTCAGAGCTAAATCCAGCACTGCAGATAGCATCTCACCAGAGCACAGGGAAGGGGCAGAATCCACCATGACCTGCTGACCATGTTGGTTTTGAGAAATCGCGACAGACACAAGAGTGGCATTTACTGTTAAACCCACAAGGTTTTACTACTTGGTCTCCCTGGTCTGCACAATGATCTCTTACTGGTTCATTAGAGGATTCATGTAGAAATATTAGGATACTTTCTCTCCTTAAAGCAGTTCCTCACTTCATTTTCTTGGTCATTGCATTCAGTAAAGAGGTTATTTCAGTAACAATGGTTTACTATAAAACCAGAGAGGATGGTGCATACTAGAAAGACTTCTCTTGCATAGTGCTATCAAGACCAAGGTGAAAGCAAACACTTCTAATTTAGTCATTCGTTTTCTTTCATTAAATATATCAATATTCTTGATTTTATCCTTTAAAATAATTAAAAAAAAAGAAAAAAAAAAAAATCAAACTGCACCAAATGTCTCATCCTAACAATCCTTTTAATTACAAACCCTTTTATCTTAGCAAGCGATCTGGTCTTTTTGACCTATAATCCCAGGAAGGTCTGTGAAGGACAATGGAGAAAGAACTGGGGTTTATTCTGGTGGGTACACACAGCATGGACTCAAAGACAAAGGCTGAGATTTACTCTGAAATATTAAATGAAACAGTGCCTAATACTGGCAACTTTTGGCACATAAACCAAGAAGTTGAGCATCAGTGATCTCTGGTTTCTGGAAGAACATACACAGGACATTACTAATAAGATCTGTAACAAATGTGTCCCAAAGAGGCACTTCTTCCACAAGATGATTTCCAATGAATAACATAAACAAATTNTCTCCATAAATAAAAAAAAAAAAAATAAAAGAAAAAAAAAAAAAAAAAAAAAAAAAAACAAAAACCACAAACATGCTGCCATATAGAATCCAATTTAATTCCGATATGGAAAAAAATTAACACCAAAATCCCCTCAAAACCACAAAACTCCAACCCATGCTGTCTTCCCAGAAGTCTACTTTCAAACATTTTCTAAATTTCAGCTGCATTTTCACAAATTCAGCCCATGGTTTGGCTTTGGCTATCTGTGCTCCAAGATCTAAAACTGTCAGGATAAGACAAAAAACAAGTCCATCCTCAGAATTAGTAAGAGGAAGCAGCACCAATTCCATGCACTAATGCAGAACCATTTACTCCTAAAAACTCATTCCTCCACACTGTTTAGAAAAGTGCACCATGAACCCTGCACAATCTCCTTCTCCCAGGTTTTACGTTTGAGAGTTTCCCCAGTTTTCCTAATTAAGGTCAGTGCAGCACTAGAAATTAATACGTCACCTGGCAGCCGCCAACAGTTGACTTCCAACATAATCTTCCAGTAGTTAGCAGAAAATAATGCCTCAGCATGCACAAATTTTGTGCTTCACGTAAAAAAACCCACATGGTTCTAACAACTCAAAAGCCATTTTCAAGACTTGGGCAGAGAGGAAATAACGAAGCTCAACAAGTGCAAGGGCATAGTCCTGCACCTTGGAAGGAATAAGCCCCTGCACCAGTACAGATTAGGGGCTGGCTTGCTGGAATAGTTCCACAGAGAAGCATCACAAAGCACTGGTAGACAACAAGCTCACCATGAGCCAGCAATGTGCCCTCACAGTCAAGAAGGTCAAGGGTCCCTAGGGTGCATTCGGAACAGTGTAACCAGCAGGTCAAAAGAAGTGCTTTTCCCTCTCTGCCCTAGTGAGGACACAACTGGAGTATTGTATCCAGTTCTGGCCTCCAGTTCAAGACAGATCGGGAACTTCTAGAGAATGCAACAGAGGCTACAAGTTTTGGAGCATCTCTGTGATGAGGAAAGGCTGAGAGCCCTGGGGCTGTTGAGCCTGGAGAAGAGCAGCCTGAGAAGGGATCTGATCAATGCTCAGCAAGAGCTGAAGGGTGGGGGTCAAGAGGATAGGGCCAAGCTCTTTCCAGTGGTGCCTTGTAACAGGACAAGGGGCAACGGATACTAACTGAAACTCAGGAGGTTCCATCTGAACCAAAGGAAAAGTTTCTTTCCTGTGAAGGTGACAGAGCACTTAACAGGACTGCCCAGAGAGTTGTGGAAACTCCTTCTCTGAAGACTTTCCAAACCCACCGGGACATTGTGATCCTGGGCAACCTATTATGGGTGACCCTGCTTTAGCAGAGGGGTTGGACTAGACGATCAAAGATCCCTTCCAAACCACTAGTATCATGCTGAGATTGTGTATTCAGTCACTTTCAATATGCTTGTTACAGTAGCTATGACAAAAAAATGCTTTGTGTGTACCACACAACTGCCCTGAAAGATTTAGAGCAAACATCTGCACTCAGTTAACTCTGAGCACACACAGCCTTAAGCAGAAGAGCATGAAATTTAATTTTGACAAATCCACATGACACCAAAGAGCACACAGCATGTGGTACATAAGAACTACCTGGTTCTAAAAATATATAGAACAAAAATGACACTTCTAAATGAATGCCCACTGAAAGATAAATTCTGCCTATCTGCAAAAAGCCACACACAGAACAACATTAGTAAGAGAAAAACTAGCAGCCACTGTCTTCACAATGAATCTACTTCAGCCTTGGACCTATGAGTAGGACAGGACCTAATACCAGAGTGCTCTTCCTTCATGAGAAGTCATAAAATGATAACCCCTGGGGGGGGGGGGGCGGAAATCAAACATCCCTTCAATATTTAACAACTTTGATGTGATGCACTGGCTTTCTCCCTTATCCTCATACAGGAAAAACACAGAATCCAAATCCTAAAACCTCTCGCAGAACCCTTGCAAACCTCAGAATTCTTATTTAATTCCTTTTACAATATTGATTAACAATAAATAAAGCAATACCAGGAGCAGAAGGAGAGGTAGAATCAATTACTTACAGCTACAACCTTAAACACCTCCCACACATGGACTGCTTTTTTCATATCAAGTTGAACATGAACATTTCATTTCAATGAAAAAAGAGACAGATCTCATCTACATTTGGCCTGCCCTTCCAAATGCGCAATCAAACTTAAATCAAAACTCCAGGTTAATATTGACACACACATGACCCATTGGAGCATAATTAAGAGTGTTTCACAGAGAGCCCACAACTATACTGACACAGTCATAAGGCATTTCAGGGGGCTGGTTGGGTTGGCTTGTAGCTGCTGTTATCAATTTACCTATGAAAGTTCTGTTTAATTCTAGTCTGCAAGAGCTTGAGGATTGTCTCACCTCACACCACTCTCCTGAAGATGTGAGCCAGCAACATGCTCTTACAGGCCATCTCCTGCATCCCCAGCAGCAGGTGGAAGCAGAGGATTCTGCCCCTCTACTCTGCTCTGTTGAGACCCCCATGTGCTGTGCTAGGTCCCGCTCTGGAGCCCTCAGTACAGGAGTGACATGGATCTGTGGGAGCAGAGGCAGAGAAGTCTACAATAATGATTCAAGGGCTGGAAGTCCTCTGCTGTAATGCCAGGCTGAGAGAGTTGAGGTGTAAAGCCTGGAGAAAAGAAGGCTCTTGGGAGACCTTACTACAGCCCTTCAGATTTTAACGGGTTCGGTAACAAAGACTGACAACACAGGACAAGGAGTGGTGTTTTGAAGCTAAACAAGAAGATTTAAACTAGATCTAAAGAAAAACTTTTTTTTACAGGAGGTGAAACGTTGACAGGTGTTGCCCAAAGAGGTATTAGAAACCTCATCACTGGAAACATTCCAGACAGGGTTGGACAGGGCTAAGAATAACCTGCTCCAGCTGCAGATGTCTCTGCTGACTGCAGGGAGGTTGGACTGGATGATCCTAAAAGGTACTTTTCAACTCAAAGCATTCTATCATACAGTGTAGATCACTTGAGCCACTTCTATCCTCTCCAGTTCCATTAACTGCATGATCAGGCTTGCTTCCTTCCACTAGTACTGGCACTTCCAAAGATGATGGTGGTCATCACCCCAAAGGCAAAGCAACACAGGAGTTCCTGTCTGTGCTCCTGTTTCTCTTGTCTGGACCCTCAAAGTTCACTAAGGAAACTAAGTTAGTACAAAACACTTCTTGTGGGTTGTTTCTGGATAGTTTAGGTCACCATTGAACATGTCTGTTCTAGCTTTGGACACTCAGTGTCTGATGTGCTGCAGTACACCTCTGCACTCACAATGCAATTCAAGTGAGTAGCCCAAGGGTGCAGTCATGCCAACATCTTCAAGAAGTGAACAGTCAAACCCCAATTTTTTAATTGGACGTATGTTAGGAATACAGTACAACAGAGTGCCTCAGGCACATCCAGCCTTTTCACTCGGGCTTCAAAATTTTAATTTCATGAGCAACATGAGCATTCCTGAAGTTCTAGACGTTCCTCATACAATTATCTACCTCCTCCATATTCAACAATCCCAGTTTTCCAACAATTAAATTAGGGTTTTTAGCCTTCTTAAACATTCTCATCACATCTACTGAACCTTCCGTTATTTATGCACCATCTTTATGATGAGGTTCATACTGCACTTTGTGGACATAGAACAAAATTAAACACTTTCAGTGCCCTGAACTCCAAATTACTATGAAAAAAAAAATGCACAAAAAACAGACATAGAAGTTCATTTATTTGCTCAGTTTTCCATCTAATTCCAGCATCGCTTTACAAGGACACTTCAAACGATTCAGAGAACACCTTGCATGTCACACAGACAGTGAGAACTTTAATTTATGCAGCACTTGCTTCATCTCCCATACTTAATTCTACCTTCCTGATACTCCTGCAATCCAGTGACATGAACGTCAGGCACAACTAAAGATCTGCTGTTACAGTGACAGCATTAAAAGCTCGGCATCTTTAGCAGACTGGCGAGTTACAAGACGTTTCACCTTTTGATAATAAAATACTTCCATCAATAGTGAACCTTCAACCCAAAGAATATCAATATATATCACTGAAAATAAAGTTATCACCATGAAACTCAGTGGCAATATAGGAAGTGACACAAAAGCAGGAGTGAGCGCTGCAGCACCACAGATAAGTATACTCCAATTTAGATCATGAGTAAAAAAATATATACCCAGAGCAGGTTGTTGCATGAGTGCCAGAAGCTTCTGATGAAGCTGCCATTCCTCTACAAGTCCATGTAATATATCATCTATCTGCCTCCCTCATAAGAGTAGTAGAATGAACCTTACTCAACCCATGTGTCAGGTTCTTTGGAATGTATTCTTGCCATGACAGCTATGCTAGAGGCTTCCAAGATTTTCAAACAAAAAGCCTCATCACAATTCATCAGTATTTCTCATAAATACATCTGCATCCCTTGGAAACATTTTCTTTTTTTCCTCCCTAAGAGGTCAGGAAATCAAAACCACCAACAATCTAGAGAACCAGTCTTGAAAGGAAGAGCTGAGGGAACTGGAGTTTTTCAGCCTGGAGAAAAAGGAAGCTGAAGGGAGAGACCTCTTGGCTGCTACAACTCTCTGAAAGGAGGATAGAGCCACAGAGGTTGATTTCACAGAGGTTTTCAGTGCTAGTTAAGTTTAAAATCTTCTGAAGAGTACCCAAAGCAGTACCTAGAGGAGGGCAAAACAAACACTAGCAAACGGAGGGCCCAAGCCTTCCTGGTTGCTCCTATGAAAAGAAAGGTTACAAACCCACATCTGTGCCTGAAAGTAACTGCCTGAAGTTTTCAGGCTTCTCACAGCAAAGTAAATGTCTACATTAATTCCCTGTTGTTGATAAAATTCCAAGAGTTTCCTTTTCTATGAATAAGGAAAATTCTACAAAACATACAATTATAGAAGCTTCAGTTTACTTCATCTTTCAGTTTAAGCAAGCAAAAATTGTTATTGTAACAACAATGTAGCTGAACGCCACTACTATCTTAACGGGCAGAGAACTAAGAGGGTTTATTTGCAGAGAATTCTTGCTTAACTGGCACGAACATAGGCAAACTCTGTAAACTTCCACATACTCAGCAAAAGTGAAAATATGAAACAATTCCAAGTCACAAACCGTAATGCAGAGCCTCCCACGGCATTTATCATGGGGTATTCTGGTTTTACTCCTTCCATGCACCACCTGACTATCTGGAATTGCTTATGTCATCAGCAGGTGCTATAATTCTTCAAATAGAATCTTCCTAAAAGCTAGACAAGGAACAAAGTACAATGACTCTAGCATACATGTTCTCAGCCACATTATCCTGGATCACACACTGCAAGGTGCATGGTGGTCCTTTCTCATTTTATAAGGACTCTCTGTTGCACTTAGCAAACCTATTTTCACGCTCTGCCATCACAACACAGGATTACAGAATCATTCTGTTTGGAAGAGGTCTCCAGAAGTTATTTGTCAAACTCTGCTCAAAACAGCGCTGAGATCAGATTGCTGAAGGTTTTATATACTCTATCCTTGGAGGCTCTCAAGATGTGAGACTG
Source organism: Ramphastos sulfuratus (assembly GCA_013399055.1). Lineage (NCBI taxonomy): Eukaryota > Metazoa > Chordata > Aves > Piciformes > Ramphastidae > Ramphastos > Ramphastos sulfuratus. The sequence goes on along the minus strand of WBNM01025883.1, from coordinate 37,957 downwards.
CACAGCCTCATATGGACAGTTTTTCCCAAGCCTGACTATTTTCAACATGACAAAAGGGTTCCTTAACGCCACTCTGAACCTCTCTTGCTTCAGTGTCCACTCTTGCCCTCATGACACCATCATGAAGTATCTGTGCCAGCTTCTCAACAGGCATCATATATATGGGAAGGCTGCTATTAGGCTTCCTCAAGACCTTCTCTACTTGACCTTGACCAAGCCAAGTTTCCTCAGCCTCTCTCTTCCCAGGGAAGATACTCCAGCCCCTGACTTTTGCTGAAGTTGTTCCAGCTCCTCCTCAGCAGTTAATCCCCAGGCAGAGAAGACCTGGTGCCTGCTCTGCAGGAAGCAGTCACTCCTTTCCTAGAGCAGGACTTTGTATTTGTCCTCGTTGAATTTCATGAGGTTCACATCAGCTCATTCCTCCAGCCAGTCTCAATCCTTTGGATATAAAAGGCTTCCCAACAGATCTATTGATTTTCCTGAGCAACAGAATGGACTGTTCTTGCACTCAGAAGAACTTGTCCTTAAGGATCTCACAACCTTTCTGGGTTTACCAGGCTTATCGGCCTCCTGTGGGATCCCACTACCCAGCTCTCTTCATAAGGTTATTTACTTTGTTCAAGTTCAGTTAAACCCTGGTTGCACAGAATCACAGTATCATTCATAAGGCTGGAAAAGTCCCAAGTTCACCGAGGCCAACCATTAACCAAGCACTACCAAGTCCACCATGGAACCATGTCCCTCAGCATCACATCTACACAGTTTTTAAATCCTTTCAGAGACTGGACACCACCACCACCCTGGGCAGCCTGTTCCAGGGCTTCACGACCCTTCTGGGGAAGAAATTTTTCCCAATATCCAACCTAAACCTTCCCTGGCACAACTTGAGGCTGTTCTCTCATCCTGTCATTTGTTACCTGACAGAAGAGACAGAGCTCCACCTGATCTCCAGCTAGAACCTAACTCTTCGAATACTCATTCCTGTATATCTTAGTAGCATACTGTGTCAAGACATCCTGGGCCACTGGAATTCCACCAAAAGAGACACCAACACAGAGTACACAATTACAAGGCACCATTCCACACAAATGAATACAGCTATTTTTTTCCTCCACCAGGAAGGTCTACCTTGATTTCTGATTAGGCCTTCACAGTGCTCATTTGATTACACACCTATACAACACATAGCCCTATCCTTAAGGGCAGGGCTCCTTTACTGATTTGTTTTCATGAGGACAGTAACAATAACAACTATTACAGTTATAAAACAAAAAGAAAAATCCTCTACCCTTAGTGCAATCTGTTTCTGCCAAGGGAAAAAGGAAAATAGAAATTTAAAAAAAAAAAAAAAAAAAGGAAAGGATGTCTGAGATGCATAGGCTTCCCATAACAGACTATTAGTTTTTCAGCTATCTACTAAGCTAAAACAAATTAAACTGTTCCCTTTGTATGTTAAGACTCAAGCTGTAGGCATAACACACTCTGGAAGATCCAAAAAGAAAGTAGTCACTGTCTGCCTAAATTACTTTCCATCAATATGCTTTTAGGAATTACAGACATACTTTAAAGATTTTATACTTGTTAAATATTTTAGAGCATTTAATATTACTCAGAAGTCAGAAAATGATCCAAGCAAGCCAGGATGCTTTAAGACATAGCACTTAGATGTCAGATTTCATTGTAAGTGTGTGTAATTTCATTTTCCAACCCCAAACTCAAGTCAATAAATTCATCATATATTGGCAGGCAACAAGATACATACTCCCTTCTTGTAATCTAATCCATTATTCCTCCACCAAAAGCTCTCAAAGACTCAATTTTTAAAAAGAGTTGCTTTTAATAGCTCTAATGTTTCTCCCTCTAGACATCTTTATTGTTGTAGAAAAGTGTTATTTGTCTAGAATATAAAGATATAAATGCAGGCTAACAAACTGTCTCAGCTGGTAATCCAAAAGCCAGAGTTAGCCTCCAAACATCCCCTTTCTTGGAAAATTCTAGTGAGTGATCCACTGAGTCAAAAAAATAAAGTAGGTATCACCAGACTGATGAACAGGACCAGGAGAAGCTTCCTGAAGAAAGGTCTTATTCTCAGTGCAAGAGGCTTGACCAAGAAAACAAATGCCGTCACTGAAGGAAGATCTCCAGACTTGGGATCCAGCCCCTGCAGCCACCTGAGATTAGTTCAACATTAAATGATCTGGCTTTGAAGAAAGGGCCCTTCCTGCAATGACACATCATCACCCAAATGCAGACCCTGACGAGTTAGATGTAGGTACAAATAAACAGCAAAGAAGTTCAACAGTTTAGAATTCTTCATTTGGAAAAAAAACCCAAAAAACCCACAAAAAACCCAAACAACAGCTGGTCTGGTAACACATATAAACTAATCTTCTTAAGTACAACTCATTGTGGCAGCTGAGGTATACTGGATTACACCTTCCTGGGGACATAAAAGCACTGGACCAAAACCCACCAGTTCTTTGCACTAAAATAGTTCCCGGATTTCCCAAGCTTGCAAAAGGTAAGCAATTCATTAACCCTACACCTGTCCTTGTTGAACTTCTTGGAAGTTCCTCTCCACCCAACTCTCCAGCCTGTCCAGGTCTTGCTTAATGATAGTACAGCCTGATGGTGTGTCAGTCATTGCTCTCAGTTTTTTATCACCAGCAAATTTGCTGAGGCTCCGCTCTTGTCCCTTCATCCAGGGGACTGAAGGGACAAGAAGGGACCCAGTTCTGACCCCTAGAGAACACTAAGAGATACAGTCTTCAAACGGATGCTGCACCACTGATGACAACCCTCTATGCTCTGCCATTCAGCCAGTTCACATCTACCCATCTAATCCACACTTTCTAAACTTCCCTACGAGGATGTCATGAGAGACAATGTCCAAAGCCTTGCTGAAGTCGAGGTAGCCAACATCCACTTAAAAGATACCTTACAAGTTTCACTTATTCCACAAACAAACCACACGCTCCAATCTCTTCCTTTCATTTTCACTCCAGTAGTCACATCACGTTCCCTGTGCTAAGAGTTACGCACCAGAGCACAGGCTGCCTGGCACAAAGTGTCTCGAGCACTGGAACAGGCCTCACTGATGCAATATGAAGAGCTAAGAAAGCCACCATTTTGAAACATTTTTTGTTAACTGTGATTTATTTCCACTGTTCCATATGTAAGTATATTTAAGCAGAAACTAACCAACACTGAATTTCAGTGTAGTGAAGAACGTTAAGAAATTTCACTTGAAAACTTTACACAGTTTGAATTAATACTTACTTTTACAGTCTCCAAAAATGGTTTATACCAAAGAAAAGTCACATCTAATTAATAGTTGCTGCACCATTTTACTGGAGTCAGAAGCAAACAGAGTAATACCACTCCTCTGAAAGCCTACAAACTACTTTTTTTCAAAATGAGTTGAGCAAAAAAAGTAGGTATCACAAAATAATGTCTATAAAATGGCAATGAACTCATTACAACATTCTGAAAAGCACATTTGATTTTCTTCCTCCTATGTAAACCAGAAAAAGGAACGAGCATACCTGCACCAGATGCTGATCGGTGCTGTGATCTTCCACTGGCTGACGAAGGTTCCTTCATACGATCAATGACACTGTCCGACAGCTGAAAAATAACCCCCAATCCAGAGTCAGACTGAGCAGAATCACAGAATTATTTTGGTTGGAAAAGACCTTTTAATATCATCACATTAACCTAGCACTGCCAGGTCACCACTAAACCATGTCCCTCAGCACCATATCTACACAGCTTTCCAGCACTTAAGGGACAGGGACTCCACTACTGCCACGAGCAGCCTGTTTAAGGGCTTAACCTTTCCACAAAGAAATTATTCCTATGACAATCTAAAACTCCCCTGGCATATCTTCTCCTTTATACCCTTCTCTCGCCTCCCAAAAGCAAGTAAAACTTGTAAAAAAGAACAGAGTCCCAAACTAAAACACAATAGCTGCTAATATTATATCCACAACAGAAAATAAACTTATTTCCCTAATTTGTTAGGTGAGCATTCATCTCCTAGTACTATTTGGCTTAATAAGGTTATTTTAGCTCTTATAGGACACAAGAAACTGATATGACAAATAAAAGGCTACAGGGAACACTAAATGAAAGAAGACCCTTTGACATGTTCCTTGTAATTAATCAACCTTTTTACCTTCCTCAATTACCCCCATTTTGGCATGTTCAACTACCTAATATTATCTATTTACCGAATGCACATTTTCCTAATACCCACAGTATCATTTAGCTTTTATCCACAATATTTCAAGATCCACAATACTTGAGTAAAATTCCAATAGTCCTTCCCAGTATTTAAGAATAATTTAGTAAAAATGAAGTCTGCTGTGTACACTTACATTACTGTCATCTACTTGCCTGAGATCATTAAATGACCAGCACTGAAAAACCTAGCACGCCAAAAGAGGAAACAGTTGCTGTCACAGTTCATTCCACAACACTCCTCTCTACGAGGAGCAATATAAAATAAAAGTTATTATCCTTCCTATATGAATTATGGGATCTTCCCCAAAACACCTCTAAGCTACAAGATTTCTCAATGTGTCTTCTGTTCACAAATTATCTTATAATATACCACAGAATGGTGCAGGTAGCATCTGAACTGGGAAGTATCCAGTACAACTCCCCTACTAAAGCAGGGTCACCCACAGTAGCTCGCACGGGAATGTGTCCAGGTGGGAATCTTTCCTGAGGAGACTCCACAACTTCTCTGGGCAGCCTGTTCCAGTGCTCCAGCACCCTTACAGGAAATTTTTTACTCATGTTCAGATGGAATTTCCTGTACTCCAGTTTGTGCCCGTTGTCCCTTGTCCTGTTGCCAGGCACCACTGAAAAGTTTGACTGCATCCTCTTGCCCCCTACCCTTTAAATAGTGACAAACATCAGTACGATCCACCCTCTGTCTATATTATAAGCAACAGCCTGCCTTAAATAGGGAAAGAATGGGAATATTTCTGCAGGTATAGGAGTTGAGTAGACCACATAAAACAAAGTACCATACAGAAAAGAGCTTTCAGATGCAAAGGTCAGAGCAAAGCGAAAGAAGCTCTACTAGTCACACATCTCTCCTACTACTCTTCTGCCATCCGTCTCTGGTAACCCGGCTAGGGGCAGCCCCTTCATCGCCGCGTGCTCCCTGCCACCCCAGGCGCCTCCACACTGCACCTGCACAACGTGGCTCTCATCAGTCGCCTAAAATACCCATCTGAAAGAGTGAAGCGGGACAAGGAAAGAGGTGGTAGTCACACCGGCAGTGGGGACAGAACTGCAAGGCGTCAGAGGACGAGCTGCAACGACAGAAGCCAACAGTCCTGAGGCACAAAAAGACAAGGGAGGGCCCAGACCGAGACGGGCTGCACTGGGAGGGCAGCGCGGGGCAAGCCGGGCCCCCAGCATCCCGGCGAGAACCCCAAGCCCGGAGAAGATCCGCGCTCACCCTCACGCCCTTCACCACCGTGATGTTCTCATTTTCATCCGCCTCGAAGGTGACCCTCCGGGTGCTGCTCCCGCCGCCGCCCATCTTCGCCCGGCGCACAGCAGGCCGCGGCCAGGGACAGCCCCAAGGAGACTCACTGTCCCCACTGCCAGCACGTCCCCCAACAACGTCATCTTTCATTGGTCCGCAGCTCGCTTTACCCCGCCCCCCATCCGTAGAACCCTGATTCCTATTGGCTGCAGCGCCGTAGCCATGGAAACGGCGCACACCTGCTGAGGCGCCCAGGGACACCCGGAAAGGGAGCGGAAACTTTTTTGGTTTCAACTTCGGCCGTGCGCAGACTACACGTCCCATGTTGCTTAGCGCCAGGAGGCGGGAAGAGGGGGAGCGGTATGAGCGCGTCGTGCCCGCTCGGTAATGGAGTTCTAGCCGTCTCTGGGCTGATCTGGGGCACGAACGCGGGAGGTGTCGTCCATCACAGCCTGTGGGGCTCTCCCAGGGCACGATTCTGCTCCAGAGAGGAGTTCGAGTCCCCTGCTACAGCTCTGCATGTCTTTCTGGGACTAAAGCAGGGATGCGCTCCTGCCATACTAGTGACGTCCTGTGGGGCGAGTGCCTCAGGCTGCTGCAGGGGCTAAGGGCCTCAGCTGATGCTTCTTCTCATTTTCCACATCATGACAGCATAAAATTACCGTTAGCATAGCCCCTTTGGGCGTGTAATTTTCTTTCCAAGAGATGAATGCTGTTAACGACACATAATACTTTTTTTTTTTTTTTTTTCCCCAGTCTACAACATAAATTGCATCTGGATTTCTTTGTTCTGTAAATGAACCCACCTGGTGTGGATCCCATGGCCTGTCTTGATGGCCTGGGGCTGTTCAGCCTGGAGAAAAACATCCTGAGAGAGAATCTTCTCAGTGCTGACATGTATCTAGAAGGTAAGACTCAAGAAGATGAGGCCAGATTCTTTTCAGTGGTGCCCACCAAGAGGACAAGGGGCAGTGGGCACAAAGTGGAACCCAAGAAATTCCATCTGAACACGAGGAAAAACTTCTCTCATGTGAGGGTGCTGGAGCTCTGGCTGCCCGGAGAGATTGTGGAACCTTCTCTGGAGAGATGCCAAACCTGCCTGGACATGGTTCTGTGCATTATGTTTTGGGTGACCCTGCTTCAGCTAAGGGATTGGACTAGATGATCTCCAGGGATCCCTTCCTTCCAACCCCCATCATCCTGTGATTCTGTGAATTACAGAAATTCATAATGGGAAGACAATATTACCCACACGTAAGCCAACTTCTTGTCTCGGTTTTATATGCCACGGAAATATCTTTTCCATTTGTAGAGCACCTGAGAACATTTTGGAGTGTCTGGTGTATCTTGTACAAAAGGGTTTTCAAATTATTTCAGTAGAGGCACACAGAACAAAGCCTGTGGTCTCCCTCCTAAGTGGTTCCAGTTTATGCCAACAACATACTACTGTTTTTAGCTCACAGAATTACTCCTCTACCCACACACAAAGTGTCCCTGGTACAGAAGACAGAAGAATGCTGGTGTTCAGACTTTGCAGGAGAGCAGTCTATGAGAGCATTACAAAGAATTCTAATTCTGTCTGAAAAGGGGGGGAAAAGGGAGTGATTTTAGTGTGTAATACCAAGAAAAGTATTGCATTCTGGATGTCAATGGCATCAGACGCATCTTTCAATTTCTGTAGCCTTAGTATGGGGCAAGAATTACCTTCACAAATCTGGAATATATGCATATATGTTGTTTTGTCTCTCCCACCATCTAGCCTTTTCACTTGTTCTATCTGATGATGCCCCAATCTTCTGCTGGGACTTGTTAACACTGACAACGTACTAACTAACAATAACCATGGTATTTGGGAACCTTTCTCTTTCCTTTTTCTTTCTTCTAAGTCCTTCATCTCCTTAACTTAAGGAAAGACAGCCTGTTTGTGCTGAAGTGTAACCAAAGCCTTCCGCTCCCCTTAGCAAGAAATTTGTCCCAAAGTGTTTACAGAATGATCACAACAGATTATTGCAGCCTGTGTCAACTGACACATTTCATTTCTCCTAGTCGATGCAAACATCATGTTGGTTATATCCACAGAACTGCTCATGCATCCTGGATGTATTTTCACCCAATTTTTATTTGTGTGTAAAGTGTCTATCAGCCAACATTACAGCAGTATCTGCCTTCCTTAGGGCTTAAGATATTGCTGAAGCATTGGCTGGCAGCCACTTTACTACCAAATAAAAATTGCTTGAAAATATATCAAGGATATATAAGCCATTCTCCTGGGGTTGGGTGATGTGATGTTTATGCCTGTTTTTATTGATGTTAAACCCACTTCAATGAGGGGACACTATTGTGAGTTCTACACCCTGATGGTTGTGTGTTTTTAAGGGAATAAATAGACTCTACATCTGTCTGTCTTGATAGAGTGTGAGCACCAAAAACCTGAGAGTACTGAGTAGTTTTCTGCACCAGACATGCTTTTAGGGGATCAAATTTTGTTTATTTGGTTAATGACTGTCAAGGTTAGGGTTGGGCCAGCTTCTTAGACTAATGACAGACAGTCTTTGTGAATCACTCTGCCTTTCTAAAGTGATAACAAAGGGAATAAGAGAGAGATACTGATGAGCTGAGAAAGAAAGTAAACTAGCATTTATGAAAATAATAACAGTAAAATGAAATAGATGCAAGTAGATACTAATCAGTATTCAGCTCAGCTACCCTGATGGCACTGACATCACTGTCACCACCAATACTGGGGACAGAATTAGTTCTGCTCTAGCTCAAACCAAGACAGTGATGTAACTCTTGTGGGGGAAAAAAATTGGTTTGGATCATTCTGCTGTGTCTCAAGGTTTGCTCACTGTAGAAGGAATAAGACTGAGGTACCTCAGAATTTATGGTTCTCCTGTAATAGGTGGAAATGAAAGACTGTATGCTGCAGGCCAGAGCTATCTATATGTCAGAAGCTTTTCTCTCTGGATGGTCTCTTTGAGAGCTCTTTCAAGGACATTGCTAGATGACAAAAAAAAANGAAAGATAAAAAAAAAAAAAAAAAAAAAAAAAAAAGGAGTGCTAGAAATTAATGTTTGAAAAGGCTGCAACAAATTTGGAATCCAAAACTCATTCATTAACAATAAGCAGGCAAACTACTGTCTAGTTCACAACTCTCACAAGCAAATTGCAAAGAGAAAAATCTATTGTTCTGTGTATAGATTCACACAATTTGTGTGTTCACATATATAGTACATTTACTTTAAGGCTAAGTGTCTATCAGCCTGTTACAGTGTTGGCTACTATATGGCATAGAAACCAAATGGAAACTAACTAGTGCAAGAAGTAGCAATAATTAAAACGCTAGAATAGAGCTCAGCAGACAGCAGTCTCTTAGTACTCAATACAAGAAGGACATTGCGGTGCTGGAGTGCATCCAATGAAGCAACAAAAATGGTGAAGGGTCTAGAGAACAAGTCTTGTGAGGAGCAGCTGTGAACTGAGATTTTTTAGCCTGGGAAAAAGGAGGCTTAGGGGAGACCTTCTAGCCCTCTGCAACTCTCTGAGAGAAGATTGGAGCCAAGTTGGGATTGTTTTTTTTCTTTCAAGTAGCAAGTGATAGTGCAAGAGGAAGCAGCCTCAGGTTGCACCAGAGGAGGTTTAGGTTGAACATTAGGAACAATTTCTTCCCTAAAAGGGTTTTCAAGCCCTGAAACAGGCTGCTCAGGGAAGTGGTGCTGCCCCTTGTCCTGTCATTGCAAGACCTTGTAAATAGTNTGGTCTCCAGGTGGACATTGTGCCTTTGACAACCGCTCTCTGTGTGTGACCAGCCAGTTCCTTATCCAGCAGTGCTCCACGCATCAAGTCCATGTTTTTCCAGTTTGGTGACCAGGATGTCATGTGGGACAGAGTCAAATGCCTTACTCGGGTCCAGGTAGATGACATCAGTTGCCCTTCCCTTGTCCACTGTTGCTGTGACTTCATCATAAAAGGCTACTAAATTTGTCAGCCATAATTTGCCCTTGGTGAAGCCATTGCTGGTTACCACCAATCACCTCTGCTTTGTTTTCCATTTGCCTTAGAAGAGCCTTCAAAAGGATCTGCTCCACGATCTTGCCAGGCACAGAGGTGAGACTGACTGGTCTGTAGTTCCCGGAGTCATCCTTTTTTCCCTTCTTGAAGTTGGGCATAATGTTTGCCCTTTTCCAGTCAGCAGGAGCTTCACCAGTCTGCCAGTACCTTTCAAATGTGATGGACAGTGGTTTAGCAACTTCATCTCAGGATGTTCCCTCAGGACCCGTGGGTGGATCTCATCAGGGCCCATGGACTTTTGCACGTTCGGATTCCTTAGGAGCTCACGAATGTGATTTTCAATTACAGTGGGCAGATCTGCCTTCTCCCAGTCCTTACTTTTGCCCTCTGGGACTTGGACATTGTGGTTGGAGCCCTTGCTGTTGGAAGACAGGAAAAAAAATCATTGAGAACCTCAGCCTTATCCATATCCTTTGTCAGCAGCTCTCCATTTCCCTTCTGGAAGGGTCCCACATTCTCCCTAGTGCTTCTTTTCTGACTAATATACCTGAAGAAGTTCTTGTTCCCCTTAATGTCCCTAGCCAGATTCAATTCTAGCTGTGCTTTAGCTTTCCTAACCTGAGCTCTGGTTGCACAAACAATTTGTTTGTATTCGTCCCAGGTTACCTGTCCTTGCTTCCACTCTTTGTAGGCTTTTATCTTGCATCTAAGTGTGTCCAGAAGCTCTCTATTCATCCATGCAGGTCTCCTGGCATTTTCGCCTGCCTTCCACTTTTTTGGAATGCATTGCTCCTGGGCCTGGAGGAGATGATCCTTGAACATTGACCAGCTTTCTTGGGCCCCACTTCCTTCCTGTGTTTTTTTCCCATGGCACCCTACCAAGGAGGTCCCTGAAGAGGTTCTCTATCAGTGGATACTATAGAGTACATCTCTACTAAGAGAAAAGATAATACAAGAGCAGAATAACAAATAAAAATGTAGTGATCAATACAAACCTACTAACTGCTTCTGATTCTGGTTTGATCCGAACCTATTTCTGACTTGTGTAAGCAGAAAATCCATCTCAAACTGATAAACTTCAGGTATTTCATTGTGTGTCTGTAAAACAAGCAATATTTTATTAAGCTAAAATATTCACTTCTTGTACTTTCCCACATACCCCTGTTTTTCCTGGCCAGATTATAAATGCTTGATCCTCCGTTAAAAACCAAAGTTGTTGTCCAGTCTTGTTTGTCCTTGACTGGACATTATTCCTTTGTGTTAGAAATATCTTTTGTACCACTTAATACTGAAATTATTCACTAACAGCAAAATGTGGTGAAGGACACCACTGCCCAACATGCACAAACAAATAAATCCTAATGAGCCTAGGAACAGGTTACTATTAAATTTCTTGACTCCAGGGTTCAAAAATCCCATGAAAACACTTACTAGGTGAGGTGACATATAAAGGCTCATTGCACACCCGCTGTGAGATTTTATTCTGTGGAGTATCATCTTGTTCAGTCATGGTCACGGTGAGCATGTTGTACTGTACGACTTTCCCTGGTTATCCCTTGATGGTCATCTATTCCATGGAAATGTTCAGCATGGAAGGACTTTGATAGTACCTAGGTTCCTCCTTATCAGCAATAATCATTATAGCAAAGGCTTCAAGTTCTCAAATTCTGGAAATGGCCCTTTACTGGTGAATGCAGCAATACCTTTGGCCGTGAGATGACATTTCATGAATAAATAATATATAGAATCAAAGAATTGTTTAGGTTGGAAGAGACCTTCACAGTTGAGTTCAACAACTAACCCTGCTCCACCAAGTCCACCTCCAAGCCATATCCTCAAACACCACATTTACATGGTGTTTAAATGCCTCCAGTGATGGTGACTCAACTACCTCCCTGGCAGCCTGTTCCAGTGTTTCTTCTCTCCCACTCCAGTGGCAGCACATCCTCACCTGTGTCTTCTCCAAGTGCCAAAGATCCTGAGGTACATCCACAACAATGTGGAGGGAATCCACACAGAGATAGGCTGGCAGAACCTGGATTCATTTCTCCTGATGTTTGACTGGTGGCTCAAGGTCTTCATTACATTCCTGGTGTTCCTCAGTGTTGGGTCCAGCCTTCTTAGCATCTTCATCAATAACCTGGATGAAGGAATGGAGTGGACCCTGAGCAAGTTTGCTGACATTACAAAACTGGGAGGAGTAGCTGACACCCTGTCACACTGTGCTGCCATTCAGTGAGACCTAGACAGGCTGGAGAGTTGTGGAGGAGGAACCTCATGAGGTTCAACTAGGCCAAGTGTAGGGTCCCACAGATGAGGAGAAATAGCCCCCTGCACCAATACAGGTGAGGGGTTGGCTTGCTGGAAAGCAGCTCTATGGAGAATGACCTGGAAGTGCTGGTGGACAACATGTTCAAAGTGACCCAGCAATGTGTCTTTGTGACCAAGAAGGACAACGGTGTCCTGGGGTGCAATTACAAGATTGTGGCCAGCAGGTTAAAGGAGGTACTCTTCCCCCTCTACTCTGCTGTAGTGAGGGGTGTCTGGAGTATTGTGTCCTGTTCTGGCCTCTTCAGGTCAAGAGAGACAGGGAACTACTAGAGAGAGTCCAGCAGAGGGCTATGAAAGTGTTGAGGGGCCTGGAGTATCTCTGTGAGGACCAAAGGCTGAGAGCCCTGGGGCTGTTGAACCTGGAGAAGAGCAGCCTGAGAGGGGATCTGCTCAATGCTCAGCAAGAGCTAAAGAGTGGGGGACAAGAGGATGGGACCAGACTCTTTTTAGTGGTGTCCAGTGATAGAACAAGATTCAGTGAGCACAAACTATGACACATGAAAAAATGTCTTTACTGTGAGAGTGCTAGAGCTCTGGAACTGCCTGCCCAGAGATTTTGTGAAGTCTTTCTCTGGAGACTTTACAAAGCTGCCTGGACGTGTTCCTGGACAACCTGCTGTGGGTGACCCTACTTTAGCAGGGGTGTTGGACTAGATGATCCCCAGATGTCCCTTCCAACCCCTGCTGTGTCAAATTCTGCTTCTAATGCTCTTGGCACAAATTTCAGTAGCTGTTTTAACTCAGGGCAAATTAAACTAAGCTATCAAATTCCTCCAAATTAACTTTGCAAACATCTTTGAAGGACTGGCATATAAAGGGCAAAAAATACTCCTTTTCAATCCCAATTCACCTCCCGCAGAGGCTGAAGGTTCATGGCTCAGCTCAGAATGAATGCTTCAATCATTGCTTCAGTTTTCAGAGTCAGTGTTCTATTCTCCTTAGTTCGAAACAAAAGCCTGAATTTTACCACATACTCAAGAGTGCCTTATCAGGAACAGCTACCAGCTGGTATCACAAGGAGAGTCACATCTGTGTGGTTTGGTTTCCTGAGTCATCAAGGTTGAGAGCCTTACCAATGAATAATGATGAATAAATCTCCTATTTCTATGGGAAAAAAAACATATTAGTAGTAGTCTTTATTACTCTCATTATTGGCTATTCAGAGGGATCTAGACAAGCTGGCTGCACGGGCTGAGTCCAGTGGGATAAGGTTCAAGAAGGCTGAACACTGGATCCTGTATTTCATAAAATCATAGAATGTCAGGGGCTGGAAGGGACCTCAAAAGGTGATCTGGAGACCTTGAAATATCATCTNTGCTTCTAATGCTCTTGGCACAAATTTCAGTAGCTGTTTTAACTCAGGGCAAATTAAACTAAGCTATCAAATTCCTCCAAATTAACTTTGCAAACATCTTTGAAGGACTGGCATATAAAGGGCAAAAAATACTCCTTTTCAATCCCAATTCACCTCCCGCAGAGGCTGAAGGTTCATGGCTCAGCTCAGAATGAATGCTTCAATCATTGCTTCAGTTTTCAGAGTCAGTGTTCTATTCTCCTTAGTTCGAAACAAAAGCCTGAATTTTACCACATACTCAAGAGTGCCTTATCAGGAACAGCTACCAGCTGGTATCACAAGGAGAGTCACATCTGTGTGGTTTGGTTTCCTGAGTCATCAAGGTTGAGAGCCTTACCAATGAATAATGATGAATAAATCTCCTATTTCTATGGGAAAAAAAACATATTAGTAGTAGTCTTTATTACTCTCATTATTGGCTATTCAGAGGGATCTAGACAAGCTGGCTGCACGGGCTGAGTCCAGTGGGATAAGGTTCAAGAAGGCTGAACACTGGATCCTGTATTTCATAAAATCATAGAATGTCAGGGGCTGGAAGGGACCTCAAAAGGTGATCTGGAGACCTTGAAATATCATCTGGACCTCAGAAGATCATCTGGTCACAAAAAACAGAAAGTCACAAAACCAATCTGGTCACAAAGGGATCGTTTGGGTCACCAAAAACCCAGGAACGCTCCAGGCTTGGGACAGAATGGCTGGAAACTGTTTGATGAAAAAGGAACTGGAGCTGTTGTAGAGCAGCTGGCTGAAGATGAGCCACTATGTGCCCAGGTGGCCGAGAAGGCCAACAGCAAGAGTGGGGCCAACAGGACCAGGGCAGTGATTGTCCCCCCATACCCAGCACTGGTGAGACCGCCCTTCAAAAACTGTTCAGTTTTGGGCCCATTTCAGTCTAACCTTCCCCTGTACTCAGGGCTAGTGATGTAGTACCTCGATTACTATGTTCTGTTTTGGGTCCTGCTCTCCAAGAAGGACATAGAGGTGCTGAAGTGTGCTCAGAGAAGGACAATGGAGCTGGTGAAGGGTCTAGAGCAGAAGTTTTTTGAGGAGCAGCTGAGGGACTGGCATTGTTTAGCTTGGAGAAGAGGAGGCTCAGGGAAGATGTTCTTGCTCTCTACAATTACCTGAAAGGAGACTGTAAAGAGATGCAGGTTGGTTTCTTCTCCCAGGTAACAAGCAATAGGACAAGAGCCTCAAGTTCCACCAGAGGATGTTTCTTCCCTGAAAGGGTTGTCAAGCCCTAGAACGGACTGCCCAGGGCAGTGGTTAAATTGTCATCCCTGGAGATGTTTAAAAGACATGTAGGTGTGGTGCTGGAGGACATGGTGTTGCAGCCGACTTGTTAGTGCTGTGTTAATGGTTGGACTAGATGATCTTAAAAGTCTTTTTTGGGCTTTACCTATTCTCTTATTCTACTCTGTGATTCTACTCTGCACTACGCATTGATTCCTGACTACATGATCACCCTAGAGATCCCTGTGCTTTCCAAGGAAAACAGCCTGTTTTCCACATACTGCAGCACAAGCCTCAGGAAACTGCAGCAAATCTTATTAAGCTCATGTGTATCATAGAGTTCAGAACCCTGGGATTTACCTGTGGACTTCAAAGTGTCATCTATTAATGTTATGTCCTATTAATATGTGATTATTTATGTTGATGTACTTTTATATGACTGATGTGGTTCACATCCGTAGCAAGTGAGCTGCAGAATTTGTAGCCAGCCTGACTGTCATCTCCAAGACCAGAGTTGATTCATGGTCTCATTTCCTGGTTTTCCTCCCAGTGCTCACAGCCCTTTCCCCCCCTCCCCCACCTCCTTCTCTATGGTCCATTTATTAAATGTAGAGTTAGAAAGACAATTAGAATTTAGTCAGGTCTGTAATGTCAGAATACTAAATCTTTGGAACAATAAAAAAATTCTTTCCCAAACCTATCTTATCCAGGGTGTCTCTTCAGTTGAGGAATTCCACCTTCTTAATGATTACAGTAATAGAATTGTTGCAGTTGGAAAAGACTTTTAAGTTCATTTAGTCACAGAATCACAGAGTCGAACCATCATTGGAAGGTAGCACCTTGATCAATTCCCAGCAACGATGGTGTGGATACAACTGGAATTCCCAAGTGCTGCAATTCCAGCAGGGAGACACAGTAAAAATATTTTTGTGGCATTTTGTGTATGCTGATGTATGAGGCTGAAAAGCTCAATAAGGGCAAGTGCAGAGTCCTGTATCTGGGCAGGAATAATATCAGGCACCAGTGCAGACTTCTCTCACTCTCTACAACACCACAGGTGTACCACTAAAGGGAACCCAACACCTTTTGTTTGGTTTTGTTTTGGGGGGTGTGGGGGGTGTGGGGGAATCAGTTTGTCATTTGTAGGACTGATTAATAGAATATTTGTTATGGGGTAACATCTGCAGTCCAGCAGGGTGCGTTGTAGAGGGAGCTGAACTCACACTTGGACAGAGCAGTTGTTAGTCTGTGGTTTGCTTTTGGGCTGCAATCTGGGTTCATTCTTTCCATTGTGGCTGATCAGATGAGTCCTAAGGGTTTCTATACCTAGAGTATGTTCTCAATTTTTATAGGCTTTGGAAATAATTTTTCCAGTTGAACAACATCTGAGAACATTTGTAAGTGTGGTGTGTCTTGTGCACATGTTTTTTTTTTCAAATTATTGCAAGGCACACAGAGCAGAGCCTTCATTTTTTTCTCCTAAGTGCTTCATCCAGTCAATGACAACACTCTACTATTGCTCACAGGATTACACCTCTATCGAGCATGATGTGTCTCTGGTACGGAAGACAGAAGAATGCTGGCGTTCAGACTTTGCAGAAGATCACGTTATGAGACCATTACAAAAGTCACACCGTAACTGGCCAGAGGCTCCATGTTTTGAATGATGTTTCTGTTACACATCAAGCACATGTGGTGGCCCAAGCACGGCTCACATCTCCCTCTAGGGGCCAGACCTCTGATCCTGGTCCACAACCTGAACTACCTTTAGAGATGACTCGTCATCAATTACACAGACATCCAGGGCAACTGTGTCGCTAAAGAAGACATCTCAGTTATGTGCCTAAAATTAAGTGGTCTAACAGTCTTTCAATGCTAACGTAGTTAGTCAAGCAAGTGTCTGTGCTGAAGCTCAATCCCTCCTGACAGCTCAAATTCTTGCAGCAATACTCTCAGCAAGCCTGCGTTCATGATGGCAGCTATGAAAAACAGCCTAATCACCTGGCTGTGGTTATGACAGGCTCAGGATGCTGTTACACCAAAATTCATCTTATGGACAATAGGAGAACACACCTCACGAGCAGAGCTGTGAATTGATTGTTAGCCCAGATAACACCGCTATGGTCCAGTAGTCCAAGCCAATTAGCACTTGTAAAGTATCACCCATAAAGCAATTTATTTTTTGTGTGAAAAAGCCTTCCTACACTCTACTCCTTCTCTCTGTTGTGATGCTTACACTGCCAGTGTCCCTCTGCATCCCAGTGGGTCACAGGGTCATAGAATCATACAGTTGTTTTGGTTGGAAAAGAGCTTTAAGCTTGTCATGTCTAACTTGACCTGATACCACCATGACCATTACACTATGTGCCAAATTGAAGTGCCACATCTATAAATTTTTAGCACCCCCAAGCATAGAGACTCCACCATCTCTCTGGGCAGCCTGTTCCAGTGCCTGACCACTCTTTCAGGTTAAGAAATTTTTTCCTATATCCAAACTAAACCTCTCCTGGCACAATTTGAGGACATTTCCTTTTGTCCTAACAGTTGTGACTTGTAAGAAGTGACTAACACCCACCTCACTCCAATCTCCTTTCAGGGAGTTGTAGACAGCAGTGAGGTCTCCCATTAGCCTCCTCTTCTCCACACTAAACCCCAATTCCCTCAGCCACTCTTCATAAGACCTGTTCTTCAGACGCTTTGTAGCCCTTCTCTGTATATGCTCCAGCACCTCAATGTCCTTCTTGGAGTGTGGGCCCCAAAACTGAAGCCAGTATTCAAGGTGCAGCCTCACAGTGCCAAGTACAGGGGCACAATCACTTCCCTACTCCTGCTCACCACACCAGTCCTGATCCAGGCTGAGATGCTGTTGACTTTCTTGGCTACCTGAGAACACTGGTGGTGCATCTTTGGCTAGTTGTCAACCAGCACCCCCAGCAGTCTCCTTCAGCCACAGGAAGGGAAAAGGTGAACAGTCAGCTCCGTTTGGAGGTCATCCCGGCAGGAGTGTGATGTTCACAGTGAGGTCTCTTTCTCATTCTTGGATCCCCAAGGGTATCTTCATCCCCAGCTTGCCATCGCCTGTTCCCTTCTCCCTGGTCCCAAGGACAAGTGGCAGAGCTGTCCAGCATCCAGCCCTTCCACACGAAGTGCTGGTGTTTGATTGACAGTGCCTGCTTAGGAGACCATGTGAAGTGTCCCCAGTGCTGAGCTCAGGCAGGTCAGGCACGAAGTTCTTGTCTACAGAACACTTGTGATCACAGAAACACCCAACTCCAGGCACAGCAAGCCCAGAAATGTCCTGAGACCCTGTGTCAGGTCAGCACAGTGGCCATCACCTTCTGCTACTGATAGCAAAAATCATCTTTACCAGGCTGTAGTACAAATCTGACAAGGTCACAGGATGAAAAGTTAGCCTAAGAAAATTCCTTGAAAGAAACAAATGTGTTTGGACGTACAGATCTGTCTTCAAACCTGGCATAGCACAGGGTAGAGCCTCCCCTTGCTTCAATTTCTAAAAGCCTGTGAAAAACAAAGAATAGAAATTCAGTTTTGTCTGGTTTTAACAAATTAAGACACTTCTGGTAACACAGAACAAAGAAAAAAGCTTTTCATTTCCACTTTGTGTATCATTTGGTTGTTTTTTTTTTTTTCGCCACAAACTTGTCTATTTAATACGCAGAAAGGTCTAAGGGCTATAGAAAGTGATTTACTTACTAGAGGTTTACAACAGAGTGTCCTGGATGCCAGAAAGAGATCCCTGGATTCAGGTGATCATTCAAGACAGGGGATTGGCTGTCAGAGGTGGTCTTCTGTGCCAGACTTTGTTGCAGTTGCCTCCATAAATACAAGAATGGTAGGGACTGCAGCACATAGCTGGGCTCCAGCTGCTTCAGCACAAAAGCAAAAGGATTTAGTATTTAACATCAATGTCAGCAGAAATGTTTCATGACCTTCAACAGGCCTCTGCCCCCTGTGGAGTTATTCATCAGAAAACTTGGCTGGGCTGTAGCATCATCTTGGACACATTCAAGTGCCTCCTGCAGAGAGCATCAAGGACTCAGGGACTTAGCATTGATAGTCTCTCTGGCCTCGCTCCACTGGTGCCTGAGTCACAAGGGCTGGGAGCTGCATTTTCAGAAGTAGGTTTTTGATCATTATCTATCTTTTCTGCTCTGTCTGAAAAGAGAGAGATTTGAAATAATGTCAGTTAATATTCACTTCTTCAACTGCATCATTAGAAACTTCCCTCCTTCCTTCCATCAACTCTTTTTTTGGAGCTGAAATGTACGATTGTTTTCTGAAAAAAAATATTAGCTGATATTTCTGTTTATTTCTTATACTTCCTCAGGATCTAGGAAGACCAGTCATGATCTGCACAATGGTCAGATCATGGACAAGTGGGAAACAGTTTGACTGTGATAAGCTTCACAGAAACACGCAGGAGTCTAGACTTGGAGGAATAGGTGGTCTGTGGAGACCTGGAAACTGCTTCTCTTGACAGCTACAAGGCTATAAGCCAAGTGACATGTAAATGTGTTTTTTTTTTTTTTGCTGAGGAGCTCAGCCATGGCCTGGGACACAAGTGAAAAAGAGGAGAGAGGAAAGATTAGAATAGAATCAAAACAGACACTATCTCCTTCATTGCACCTTTTATTAAATCATAGATTCATGGAATGGTTTGGGGTGGGAGGGATCTTAAATATTTTGAGATCTTGGAAAAGAGCAAGACCCAGGAAGACTTTATAATGGTCATCCAGAATCTAAAGGGGGCCTACAAGAAAGCTAGAGAGGGACTATTTAGAAGGGCTTGTAGTGATAGGATAACATACAGTGGTTTTAGACTAGAGCAGGGTAGATTTAGATGAGACATTAGGAAGCTCTTTACTAGGATCATGGTGAGACACTGGAATGGGCTGCTCAGAGAAGTCGTGGGTGCCTCCTCCCTGGAAGTGCTCAGAGTCAGGCTGGATGAAGCTTTGAGTAACTTGGTCTAGGAGAAGGTGTCCCTGCCCATGGCAGGGGGGATGGAACGAGATGATCTCTAAGATCCCTTCCAACTCAAGTAATTCTGTGATTGTATCGATCATTTACTCCAACCTCCCTGCTATCAGCAGGACACCTTCCAGTAGACAAGGTCACTCAAAGCCCCATCCAACCTAGTCTTGAACACTTCCAGGGAGGGGGTATCCACAACCTCTGTGGTCAACCTGTTCCAGTCCCTCGCCATCCTTGTGGTGAAGCACTTCTTCCTAATACCTATTCTAAATGCACTCTCTTTCATTAAAACTGCTATTCCTCATCCTATCACCAGACTCCCTGATGAAGAGTCCCTCTCCAGCTTTCCTGTAGGCTCCCTTTAAGTCCCAGAAGGCCGCTATTCCTGGAAAGACCTATCAAAATCATAGTTCTTTAATTGAAATGTGCTTGTATTACTTTTATCTCATTCTAATAGCTTTAAACAAGACATAGTGGGTGGGAATCAATGAGGGGAAGTCTTCTATTTGCCATCCAGGGTGTTCCATTTGCACTGTTTGCTTTTCCAGCAGTAAATTTTCAGAGAGGCTATCAGCCAAGTTACTAAAGTGCCATAATAATTAAACAGAAGATTAAACAATTCAGGAGAAGAGCAGCTAATTTAAGGAGGTGAATTTACCTCTGAATAGAGCATGAGTGACACCAGCAGTGGCATTCTGCCCCAAAAATGTAGAAGTATTCTAGAGGTAGATGCAATGCAGATAAGAGCCCAGGAAATTATTCCATGGCTCAAATAAAGCTTGACAGTGAGTCAGAGAGTTCAGTGTTTCTTGTCCTGACAAAAAGATGAGTGATGAGTTATTGGATTATAGTGCTTAAGCACTTTCACAAAGCAAAAATATTGGAGTTTTTCAATCTAAGAGGGTTGGGCTCTATGATCTTAAAGGTCTTTTCTAACCAAAACAATACTATGACTATGATAAGAAGGTGTCACAGAGGATGGGTGTTAAAAGAAGAGAAATTCAATTTGCAAGACAAATCAACAAGGAATTGGGACAAACCCTAAGGAACAGATAAATTCTCTGTCTCCTGCTGGGTTCCGGTGCAGGGTCTCCTTCAGGCAGGCAGAAGTTGGTAAATGAATGAAACATGATGGCAGAAGGTCAAAGTAGATTCTCTAACTCTAATAGGTGACCAAGCTGGGAGGGAGTGTTGATCAGCTGGACGCAATGGACAGCTGGGGGATCTGGACAGGATGGATCAATGAGCTGAGGGCCAACTATATGAAATTCCACAAGGCCAAGGGCCAGGTCATGCACAACTGTTACAAAACCTCCATGCAGTGCTACAGGCCTGGGGAAGTGTGCATGGAAAGCTGCTTAGGAGAGACAGATCTGGGAGTAATGGTCAGCAGCTGAGTGAGTATGAGCTGACAGTGTGCCGAGGTGGCTAAGAAGGCCAGCAGCATCCTGGCCTGAATAAGGAATAGTTTGGCCAGCAGGACCAGGGCAGTGATCGTGCCCCCTGTACTGAGCACAGACGAGGCTATGCCTTGAGTACTGTGTTCAGTTTTTGGCCCCTCACTCCGAGAAAAACATTGAGGTGCTAAAGCATGTCCAGTGCTGAGCAATGAAGCTGGTGAAGGGTCTGGCAATCAAGTCTTATGAAGAGCAGGTGAGTGAACTGGGTTTATTCACTCTGAAGAAGAGGAGACCTCATAGCTCTCTATAACTACCTGAAAGGAGGCTGGACTGAGGTGAGGGTCAGCCTCTTCTCCAAGATAATAAAGTGATAGGGCAAGAGGAAATAGACATAAGTTGCACCAGGGGAGGTTTAGATTGGATCTAGGACAAATTTCTTCACCCAAAGGGTCATCACTGGAACAGGCTGCCCAGGGAGGTGATGGAGTCACTATCACTGAAGGTGTTTAAAAGACCCTTGGTTGAGATGTAACACATGTGTACAGGAATGCTGTGGTTGGACTCAATGATCTTAAGATCTCTTCCAAGCAGACAATTCT
The DNA here is from genome assembly GCA_013399055.1 of Ramphastos sulfuratus. Classification (NCBI taxonomy): domain Eukaryota; kingdom Metazoa; phylum Chordata; class Aves; order Piciformes; family Ramphastidae; genus Ramphastos; species Ramphastos sulfuratus. The sequence goes on along the minus strand of WBNM01025883.1, from coordinate 16,528 downwards.
ATGATTCTATGTTAAAAAAAAATGATACCTGTAGGTTCCTAGAACTTCATAATTGTCAGCTAATCTGCATGTTATGGCCACATGGAAGATCAAGAAAAGGAAAAGGCTCTTGTACTGCTTTGAAAAGTCAAGTATCTGGTCCAGTGTGCTTGGGGACTTGCTATGGAAACAAGAGTGTAACTAGAGGAACTGTACTATCCTCAGAGCCAGTCTGTGCTGAAACTCTGATTTCTGGAAATGCAAGCTGGCTGAGCCTCACATGCCTCAAAGCAACCTGTCACACCAATTTCTGTCAAGTATTATTCCTTCCACAAGGAACATTCAGCCTGAGCAGCTGCCACTATCTCTGGTCCACTGCTGACTTTGACTCAAGCTAACAGAGAGGGAACAGTGGTCACACACTGGCCCTTCCATCATGATCTTAAAGGAGGAAAAGAGCATTAAAAAAATATTATGGCACAGTCTTGAAAGGAACTACTTGCATTCGCTGGTCATGCCATGTCCTACATCAGCAGATCTAGTCACATGCTCAAAGCAAAGTGTGTCACAGAATCACTATAGTTGGAAAAGACCTTTAAGATCATCAAGTCCAAGCATTTTCTAACTCTACCAGGGCCACTACTACGCCATATCCTTGAGCATCATATCTCAACCACTCTTAAATACATCCAGGGATGGACTCAACCACTTCCCAGGGCCGCCTGTTCCAGACTTTGATAACCCTTTATGCACAGAAGGTGTAATTTGATGTTAGTGTAACTTGATGCCATTTCCTCTTGTCCTATCAGTTGTGACTTGTGAGTAAGGACCAACACCCACCTTTCTACAACCTTCTTTTGGGGAGCTGTAAAGAGCCAGAAGGCCTCCCCTCAGCCTCCTTTTCTCCAGACTAAACAACCCCAGGTCCCTCAGCTACTCCTCATAAGACTTACTCTCATGACCTTTCACCAGATTTGTTGCCCTTCTCTGGACTCTCTCCAGCACCTTGATGTCTGTCTTATTGCAGAACCTCAAAAATTAATGATTTTCTTAATTAGATTCTTGTTAGAGTAGAATAAACCAATTTAAAGTCAATGTTTCTGTACATGAAAAGCCAATGAATGAAAGTTAGTCTCATCCTGGGCTACACCAAGAGAAACATCAACAGCAGGTTGAGGGAGGTGATTCTCCTCCTCTGCTCTGCTGTGGTGAGACCCTATCTTCAGCACTGGGTCCAGCTATGGAGCCTCCAGCGTAAGAAAGACATGAAGCTGTTGGAGTAAGTCCAAAGGAGGCCATGATGATCAGAGAGATGGAATTCCTCTGCTGTGAGGACAGGGTGAGAGAGTTGGTGTTGTTCAGACTGGAGAAGAGAAGGCTCCAGGGAGACATTCTGGTGGCCTTTCAGTACTTAAAGAGGACCTACAGGAAAAATGAGGATGGACTCTTTATCATCGAGTGTAATGATAAGAGGTAACAGTTTCAAACTGAAGGAAGGTACATTTAGAATAAATATTAGGAAGAATTCTTCACTGTGAGGGTGATGGGACACTGGAACAGGTTGACCAGAGAAATTGTGAATGCCCCCTCCCTGGAAGTGTTCAAAGACAGGTTGAATGGGGCTTTGAGCAACCTGGTCTGGTAGAAGGTGTCCCTATCTATGGCAAGGACATAGGAACTAGCTGATCTTTAGCGTCCCTCCCAATCCAAACCATTTTATGATTCCATAGCAGCCGTTGTGGCCATGTACTAGGGAAGGATTCTTCATATGGGCAGTGAAGCTGGTGAAGGGTCTTGAGAATAACTCTAATGAGGACTGGCTGAGGAAGCTGATGTAATTTAATCTGAAGAACATGAAACTGAGTGGACACCTTCTGGCTCTCTAGAGCTCCCTGAAAGAAAGTTGTAGAGAAATGCATGTTAGTCTTTTCTCACAAGTGACAACTGACAGGAGAAGAGGAAAAGGCATCAAGTTACACCAAGGGAGTTACTTGGGTTAGGCTTTGGGAAAAACTTCTATAAAAAAGGGTTACCAAAGACTGGAACAGGCACTCAGGGAAATAGTTCAGTTGTCATCCCTGGGTGTATTTAAAAGTAATCTAGATACAGTGCTCAAGGGTGTGGTGTAGTAGTTCTCCTGGTTACATTACATAATAGTTGGACTTAATAATCTCAAAGGTCTTTTCCAACCATAATGATTCTGTGATCGTGTGATGCCATGTGCCTACAGATACTTGATCCTTCTTGGGGAATGCTTTTATTTCTGTTGTACCATACATCCTACTGGTCTCGAGTTGGTGGGGTGAGGTCTCCAGCTTCTCCTGAGAGTCATTCTGTTAAATTTGCTGTTTCCCTTCCTGGAAGAAAGCATGCAGTCAGCTGCTTGCATGTGCAACAGGGGCTGTCTTAGAGTTCTTTAGTATTTGCCAGGATGGACAAGAACGGTTGGGTCCTCTGTGAAACAGCAGATTGATTAATTATACATGACCCAAGCAGATTATTTACTCAGTGAGAGACTAACACAGGCTCTTTTGTCTTGTTTCGAGTCTTGCTTGCTAATCTGTTTGATTTGGCAGTTTGTAAATAACTGGTTAATAAAATCTGGGAATATTAAACCTGAGTGGTGAGTAAAGGGCAGCCAATGCTCACATAAAAGGGCAGTGCAAGAGTAAAGTTTGGGTCTTTTTTTTTTCTGTTGTTTAATCAATTGAAATGAGGAATAGGCAACAAAGCACAGAGAGAGAAACAAAGATGCCACCAAAATGTGGGCTGTGTTTTGAAAAAGCTTTAATTTGTGTGAAGGAATACATCCATAAATTGTATTTAGCTTAAAAATCCTTTTGTTCATTGCTTGCAAAGACATTTGAAAAGTTAATCTCCGTTATCTCTATCTTGCAGATAGGAAAAGTGAGGCACAGAGCAGGAGGGTATCTTGCTCAGGATCACACAACACACTCATGGCAGAGCTGAGGTCCTCAGCGTCTACACTGTGGGGAGATGCACTCTGTGGAGCATCACAGAATCGTAGACCTATAAGATCACCAAGTCCAGCCATTATCTAATGCTGCTAGTCTGATGCTAAACCATGTCCTTCAGCAGCACTTTTCTGCATTGTTTAAAAGAATGGGGATTCAACCACCCCCTTGCAGAGCCTGTTTCAGTGTTTGAGAACCTTTTCAGTGAAGAAGTTTCTTCTGATATCCAACCTAAACCTCCTTTGGTGTGAATTGAGACCATTGCCTGTTGTTCTCTCTCATTATTAGGGAGAAGAGAACAACCCCCACCTGGCTCAAATCTCCTTTCAGGTAGCTGTAGAGAGCACCTCTACATAGTCCGATGCACACCTTCATCCTGTCCTGACTCCGTGCTTTTGTTTCAAGTTCTGTTGTGTGCTCCATGAGGTTTCCTACCCTGAAGACCACAACTGGAGGCCCATAACAGAACTCACTTGCCTTACAGTGAAGACATGGTTGGCAAGGGCTCACATGTCCAGGATCTTAAGCCAGCGTTCCATAGTTTGAACATTGCCTTTTGTCCTGACAGAATCCTAGGCCAGCTGTTGGCTGCAGGCCATTAGCAGTTTTAAGTCAGTCAGGACAGCTGATCTGAGTTGGCTTACAGGTGTTTCCCAGACTATAAGCATCACACTCAGTATAAAAGAAGAAGTTAAAAAGAGAGGAGCCTTTTGCTTGGGCTCTGGAGGACTGCTTTCTCATTTAGTGTGGCTGGCATTCATGTGCTGGGTGAAGTATAACTTGGTATTGGCATTGGTAGTAGTTTCATTAAATCTGTTTGCATTTTAACCCATGAGTCTTCTTTCCTGTTCCCTCTTATTTGCTGTGGAGGGTCACTGGGCTATAAACTAATTGCTGGTGTTTAGCCTTGGATACTAGCTAATCTTAGACATCCTTCTTCTACTGTAAATGGAAATCATAGAATCATAGATTGTCAGAGGCTGGAAGGGACCTCGAAAGATCATCTGATCCAGCCCCTCTGCCAGAGCAGGATCACACTGGAACACATCCAGACGGTTCTTGAATATCTTCAGAGAGGGAGACTCCACAGCCTCCCTGAGCAACCTGTTCCAGTGCTCTGTCACCTTCGCAGTGAAAAAATTCTTCTACAGGTTCACATGGAACCTCCTATGCCTCAACTTCCACCCATTGCCCCTTGTCCTGTCACTGAGCATCACTGAGGAGAGCCTGGCTCCATCCTCCTGGCACTCACCCTTTACATATTTATAAACATGGATGAGGTCGCCCATTAGTCTCTTCTTCTCCAAGCTAAAAAGCCCCAGCTCCCTCAGTCTCTCCTCATAAGGAAGATACTCAACTGCCTTAATAATTTTGGTGGCTCTGGGGCTGAGATGAAGTGGCACAGCCTGTGGTGGTTCTTCTGTCAATTCACTTCTTTTCTAGCAAAGTTTTAATTCAACATAATTGCATAAAAGAAGGACATTACATAGTTGAGTTCTCAGAAGTTCAGAGCTGTTGGCGAGCTCCCAGATCATTTGCTGTGCTTAGGCATGATGGTAGAATGTTAATTACATGGTCCTGTAGTGTTGTGTTCTGCAGGACACCTACTTTCTGTGCAGGGGATAATGGTGTTCAGTTAATGAGTAGCTAGGTGATGGCTTGTTTTCACATTGTGGGTCTGTGTGTGGCCCCATGCTTTATGTTCTGCACACTATTCAAACCCAGCTCTCAAGGCAGTGATTAATAGTCTCAAGGACTTCTCCATGGCAACAATCAATCTGGCATTCCCTAATTTTCAAGTGCTTTACTTTGCAACATTAATAGTGTTTTCTGTTTTTAAAAGATGTTTCTTGTGTCCTATAATTTAATGCAAGAGTTCAGTCATGTCTGGAAACCTTAAATTTATGTTTTTCCTTTGATTTGCCTCTGTATCAGGCACTGGTGAGGCTGCACCTTGAACACTGTGTTCAGTTTTGGGCCCCTCACTCCAAGAAGAACACTGAGATGCTGGAGCATGTCCAGAGAAGGGCACAAAGCTGGTGGAGGGTCTGGAGAACAGGTCTTGTGGGGAGCAGCTGAGGGAACTGAGGTTGTTTAGTCTAGAGAAGAGGAGGCTGAGGGGAGACCTCACTGTTCTCTATAACTAGCTGAAAGAAGGTTGTAGTGAGGTGGAGGTGGGTCTTTTCTCCCTGGTATAAGTGATGGAATGAGAGGAAATGGCCTCAAGTTGTACTAGTAGAGGTTTAGGTTGTATATTAGGAATAGTTTCTTTCCTGGAAGAGTGGTCAGGCATTGGAATAGGTTGCCCAGGGAAGTGGTGAAGTCACTGTCCTTGGAGGTGTTCAAAAACCATGTAGATGTGGTACTAAGGTGCATGGTTTAGTGGCCATGGTGGTGTTATATCATCAGCTGGCCTCAATGATCCTAGTGGTCTTTTTCCAATCAAAACAATTCCATGAATCTACAATTTCAAAGGTTCTTGCTTCAGCAGTAGCTGGATACTTCCCACTCAATGCGATGTGATTGCCTGTCATAATTTGGAATGTTTTTATCCTATATTTCCCTTTAGGTTTAGTAAATAAATGATTATACATTAAAGAGATGCAGTAGCTGACAAGCGTATTGGCTGCTTCTTCTGCAGTGTCAAAGAGACACCAGGAGGTCCATACAGAAGTGAATGGGAACAGTAAGAAGCAGTTTTCTTTCCAACCACGAAGTCTGTGCCCAGCAGTGTGCCCTCAGCAAGAGTCCTGGAGATACTCCACAGCCAACCAGTATGTAAATTTCATTCCTGTTTTCACTGCTTAGAGGTAACCATCAACAGATGGTGTTTTGAAACACTCATGATTTTGTCTAATAGAATTATTGTTGCCAACTGTCCTCCAAGTAGTGATTAGATATATTATTATTATTATTACTACTAAATAATATCTATTAATGATACAAACACTCCAAACCCTGTGGTCCTTAGTCCTAGGCAACTCCCACACTCTTCAATACTTTGTACTCATATCTTTGGATGACAAAGTGTTTCACTGCACCAATCCAAGTCCTCCTTTCTGATCTGCATTACCAATCCCTACTTTTTTAAAATACAGATCCTACTGGCATACTCCAGATGAGCTCTCACCAGTGGGAATTCCATATGGCCATTGGAAACAGAACTTGTTCCTGCAGGACTCAGCCATAGAAACTAATCAAAACTTCCATTTAATACCCAGAGCAGCCAAAATCTCTGGCTGATTTCATGCATTCATATCCAGATGGTCCCTTCAAAATCCAAAGAATTCAAGTGCTCACTTGAGAAATCCTAGTGTTTATGATTATTGAGATGACCTTCTGGACATGGTTGGAGAGTGAGGCAATGATTTCTACCTGAGACAGTGTGCAGTGTATAAAGCAAATCACTCACAAGAACAGAAGTTCTTTATACTATTGACTGTTTGGAAACAGTACAGAGTACACTAGGAAAGCAGCAGAAGGTGGGAGGAAATCCAACTTAAGGCAGATACTCAAAAAAAGGAAAAAGTATAACCCTGGAAGTCACTATTCCATGAAAGCAATGCCTTCACTTGGTGAAATTAAGGGAAAGGATACTGCCAGAAATAAACAAACTGGGAGAAGTGGCTGACATCCCATCAGTCTGTGCTGTCATTCAGAGAGACCTGGACAGGCTGGAGAATTGGGCAGAGGGGTACCTCATGAAGTTCAACAAGGGCAAGTGTAGGGTCCAGCACTAGGGGAGGTATAACCCCTGCACCAGTACAGGTAAGGGGTTAACCTGCTGGAAAGCACCTCTGCAGAGAAAGATTTGGGAGAGCTGGTGGAGAACAAGTTGCCCTCATGTCGAGGTAGGCCAATGGTCTCCTGAGCTGCATTAAGAAGAGTGTGGCCAGGAGGTTCTCCTCTCCCCCTACTCTGACCTAGTGAGACTGCATCTGAAGTTTTGTGTCCACTTCTGGGCTTCCCAGTTCAAAAGAAGGAACAAGCAAGGAACTGCTGGAGAGAGTCCAGTGGAGACTACAAAGATGCTGAGGAGACTGGAGCATCTCTCTTATGAGGAGAGACTGAGAGATCTGGGGCTCTTTGGCTTGGAGAAGAGCAGCCTGATAGATATTGGTAAGCACTGATAATATCCTCTAAAAAGTGGGGGGAAGAGAATGGAGTCATGGAGTCAGATTCTTCTCAGTGGTGCCCCATGACAGAACAAGGGGTAATGGGTACAAACTGGAACACAGCAATTTCCACCTAAAGGTAAAACTCCTTTGCTTTGAGGGTGCTGAAGCATTGGACCAGATTGTCCAGAGAGATTGTGGAGTCTCCTTCTCAGGTGACTTTCAAGACCTGCCTGGACATGTTCCCGTGCAAGCTGATTTAGGTGACCCTGGAGGGAACCAGGGAACAGACAAATCAAGTGGAGACACATGACACCAGCATTGAGAGGTGCAGTACAAGTGTACAATGAAGCAAATTCAATTTCAAGACTAAGTTTTACATTATTCCTAGTGGAGAGATTGAGCTAAAGAAAGGCGCAAACAAACCCCAAGTCTGTGAAGCTCATCACGAATTGTGAAGCTCCACACGACGCAGCCACAAGTTCCCCTCTCAGTGAAAGCAATGTCATTTTAACTCTGTCACAGGATTACAGAATGGCTGGAGTTGGAAGGGACCTTTAAAGATCATCTAGTTCCAAGCCCCCTTCCATGGGCAGGGACACCTTCCACTGGACCAGGTCGCTCAAGGCCCTGTCTAACCTGGCTTTGAGCACATGTCACAATTTTAGACAACTGCTCTAGTCCTTGCTATTGAATTTCCTGGAGTACTTGTAGTGACCCGGTGGGATGTGCTGTCATTTCTTTTAGTAGTGCTTTAGTAATACTTCTATTCAGGCTTTGATCACATGGACCTTTTCCACTGGCAGTTTTGCCATAGAAAGGATTGATGATTGAAAAACTTGGCCCAAAACTTCAGAGCTGAAGTGGCAGTAAACATTAGTCACTGTAGCAAACTAATTTGTTTTCCATATGGCATTTTCAATGGAGTGTGGAAGATGCACAAGTGAAATAATAATTACAAATGAGGAATACTTTAAAAAAAAATAAAAAAGTGTTTTTCTCCCCATGCATCACTTAAAAGGATTTCTAATTAAGTCAACACTTGATTATACTGGAAATGACATTGGCAGCCAAATTATAGTTTGTTGGGTTTTTGTTCCCAGGGAAAGATTGTTCACAAGGTCAGTAAAATTCCTACATCTGTTCAGCCTGGGGTGCTGCTGAGCTGGAAGAGGGGTGAGAGAGGTGTTTCATTCCCTTTGCAAAGTCAGGCACTGAACATTTTCTTACTAACATTGGTTGCCTGTAGTGGAAAACTTTGCTTAGCAAGATGAGGGATTGATATTACTGATTAAGCCAAGTCAAAAGACAGGTGCTTTAATGTACACTTGATTCTGTACCTGGCTAAACTCAAAGCCAATTTGGAGCTGGAAATTGTGCTCCAAAGCAGAATGGAAGAAAGTAGCTTCATGAGAACTCATCTCTGAGAAAACAAAACCCAAGAATATCTTTTTCTCCTTCCACACTATTGTTAGGGGAAGAAACATGTGATTTGGGTTCAACTAGTTATCTTTAAAGGTCCTTTCCAACTCAAAACATTCTCTTATGCTATAAAAA
>WBNM01025882.1:28834-52643 GCA_013399055.1 Ramphastos sulfuratus | reverse complement strand
CGCCCGTCGGGGCAGGCGGCCGGGCGCCCGTCGGGGCAGGCGGCCGGGCGCCCGTCGGGGCAGGCTGCTTCTCCTTAAGTTTCTCTCTGCTTGGTCCCCACCGCCAGCAGAATCTGATGTTCCCAAGGCTGAACCTACCTCCTCCATTCCACAACTGCTGTCCTCTTGTAACTTCTCTGGAGCCAGGGTGGGCTGGAGCTGCTGGGAGCACAGATCCCAGGTGTGTGCTGAGACTTTTTGGGAAGAAGCTGGATGCTTGCTCAGGTGCCAGGCAGAGCTCTGCAGACCTTGCATTTTCCCTTCCTGATGTGGTTCAGGACCAAAAGCTTGAGCTGGTTGTGGCTGGGAAGATTCTGGTGCTCAGNAAAAAAAAAAAAAAAAAAGGTGGGAGGCAAAGTCCTCCCCCAGGGCCAGCACCCTGAAGCTGCAGGGATCTCTCTGGGCCGTTGACGCCACGGATCAGGTGACGGAGCTCTCCCAGCCAGCAGATGCTGAGCCAGAGGCCACCAGCCAGGCAGAGCTACCTGCACCACCACTGAGGTTTTCCTCTTCCTCTTTGCTGCTGCCTCTTCCATCCCTCCTCTTCCTCCTCCCATCCCACCAGCCAGCAGCTCCTCCAGGGGAAGGAGGCAGAGGACAAGGGGAGGATGGCATCCAACAGCATCTTCACCTCCTTCGCCACCTACTCCTCTGCTTTCCTGCGTGGTGAGTACAGAGCAGGCTCTTCCGTTCCTGGGTGGCAGGAAATGTTGTTGGGGTTTGCATTTGGTTGGTTTCTTTTCTTGCCGAGCAGCAAACCAGCAGCAGGCTCTGGGGTGGCTTTGCTGGCACTGCCCGCTGGGGTTTTCCGACGGCTCCTCAATGCTCCAGGCCACCGCCGAGTCTGTCCAGCTCTGGCAGGTGGCTTGGTCCCTCCTGTACTTTGTCCCTTTTCCCACCTGGTTGCAGTGCTGAGCAGGGTCAGGGCTGAGCGGCGCTGGGTTGGTTTGATGTGGTTGATCCAAGTCGGCTGCTGGGCTGGGTGGGCACATCCTGAGGAGTGAAAATCTGCAGGAAAGGGAATTGATTCTGAGTAAAGTGGTGTGCAAGGAGGTGAAGAGCTGGGGGGCATCAGAGCTGCAGCCCAGCTTGCAGTGGATGTGATCACCGACCTGCTCCAGCCACACAAACACACAGACAGAGCCTTGCTGAAGAGGTCATTCCACTGGGTGAGGGATTTCTTCAACCTGCTCTTCCTGGTCTCTCTGCACGATCCAGAACACGATGCCCTCATTCCTCCTGGTTGCCTCAGAATGGGCAAAGCGCCCGTCGGGGCAGGCGGCCGGGCGCCCGTCGGGGCAGGCGGCCGGGCGCCCGTCGGGGCAGGCTGCTTCTCCTTAAGTTTCTCTCTGCTTGGTCCCCACCGCCAGCAGAATCTGATGTTCCCAAGGCTGAACCTACCTCCTCCATTCCACAACTGCTGTCCTCTTGTAACTTCTCTGGAGCCAGGGTGGGCTGGAGCTGCTGGGAGCACAGATCCCAGGTGTGTGCTGAGACTTTTTGGGAAGAAGCTGGATGCTTGCTCAGGTGCCAGGCAGAGCTCTGCAGACCTTGCATTTTCCCTTCCTGATGTGGTTCAGGACCAAAAGCTTGAGCTGGTTGTGACTGGGAAGATTCTGGTGCTCAGTGGTGGCTTGGCACACATCACACTGAGCCTGAGCGGGGGAGGGTGATCAGAAACCTCTCCTCAAAGGGCAGAGTGCAAGAGGTCATCTAGAAACACATCAGCTCAGACCAGATGCTGGCCTGTTCTGGAGAACACAGAAGGTTGTGTGTCCTTTTGAGGTGGGTCAGTGGTGCCAACCTGCATCAGCTTCTTTACCATGAGAGCAGTGGAACACCAGAACAGGTTGCCTGGAGAGGTGGTTGTGGCCTCATCCCTGGAGATATTCAAGGTGAGGCTCAACAGGGCTCTGGGCAGCCTGATCTAGTGGAGGATGTTCCTGCTGACTGCAGAGGAGGTTGGACTGGATGAGCTTTGGAGGTCCCTTCCCATCCAGACCATTCTATGCTCCCTGCATCCATCCCCTTGCCTTTGAGCCCTCTGAGCAGAAGTTGTTGGAGAGACACCAGAAAGAGCCAGGGATGAGGATGGGATGGAGATGCAGGGAGGTAAATCCAGACCAGCTACCATGTCTCCATCATGGAACAGGTTGCCCAGAGAGGTTGTGGATGCCCTCTTCCTGGAGGTGCTCAATGAGGCTGGCTGAGGCCTTGACCAACCTGTCTAGTAGAGAGTGCCCTTGGCAAGGGGGTTGGAACTGGGTGATCTTGAAGGTCCCTTCCAACCCAGTCTATGAACCTATGACACAGAACAGTGGAGCACAGGACAAACAACAGCCACGTCCAGCTGAATGCCCTCCACTTGGAGCTGGTGGCATTACAAATGTGTCCTTTGTACTCCCTGCAGCTAATTAAAGGCAGTCCCATGGCAGGGAAAGAAGAGAAGTTTATAAAAACCACTTGCATGGCTCTTTTTAATCTATACTTCTCCCCTCCTCAAGCCAGATGAAGAAATGCTGGGGTTTAACTGGGCTTGCTCTTGAGAAACAAAACCAGAGGCAGCAAGGGGAGGCTCACGTCCTGCCTGCATCTCCATACAAATAGAAACCCATAAAAGCAATTAAAAAAGGAAAAAAAATTAAATCTTTGTTTCAGACATAATTTTTTATTAAACAGGGGTGGGGAGGGAAGAGATTAAAAGATTGCACCAAGGATGGAACCTGGCCAAATGGTGCAACATTTGGTTAGTGTTAGGACAAGGCCTCCTTGTTGTCTTTAAGGAGCTCACTTTGTCTTCTCCTGCCCAGCAGAGATGTTTTGTTTTTTTTTTTTTTGGGGGGGTGAGTGCTGCAAAACATTCATGGAGGCTCATTGAAATTCCTCCTGGCTTTGGGAGATTCAACCACAGTCATTGGGTTTGTTTGCATCCATGAAAATGGGTGTTTGTCTCTGCAAATATTTAAGGAATTAAGTGTGTGTGTGGGGGGGTGTGTAATAAAAATCCCAAAGGTATTCACTAGTCTGGGGGGAAAAAAAAATACCTTTTTTCCCCTTTAAATAGGGGGAAAAAAGGATTTTTTTGGCTTGCCAGTGGGGTGGGTAAAGGAGCCCAACGTGGAGCAGTGGCACAGATCCCTGCTTGCCTGTGCTAGAGTCACAACTGAGCAAAATATGGCCTGGGGACTGCAATGAATTTCCCTGCAGGTGATGGTTCTGGGGACACAACCCCCCCACGTGTGGAGGTCAGCACAGGCTTGGCTTGGAGGTTGCCTGTGCAGCTCCCAGATCACAGAAGCACAGAGTGGTTTGGGTTGGAAGGGGCCTCCAAAGCTCATCCAGCCCAACCCCCCTGCACTCAGCAGGGACATCCTCCACTAGAGCAAGTTGCTCAGAGCTCTGTCCAGCCTCCTCTTGGGTATCTCCAGGGATATCCTCCCTGGGCAACCTGGTGCAGAACTTGTTCCTCACATCCAATCTCGATCTGCTCTGCTCTCATTTCAAACCATTGTCCCTGCAGGCCTTTGGGAGCAGTCCCTCTGCAGGCACTGGGATGCTGCTGCTGCTGTTCCCAAAGGCCATACCTCATGGCTGGTCCTGCCTGGCAACATTTTCTCTCCCTCTTTTTGCAAGGGGGGGAAAAAAAAAAAAGCCTGTGTTGTCTTCTGCTCCCTCTGAGCACCCCATAGCTCAGCTCCTGGGTCCAGCCATGTCCTCCTGGGACAGCTGGAGCCATCATCCCAGTGGCAGTTGGATGCCTCTAAGTCATCAAACCACAAATGTCACAACTGTGAGTCAGTTCTTTGTTGTTGATGGCTATAGGGATGGAGAGGCCTTGGCCACGGGGCTTGGTTTCTCAACAGCCACCACTGTGTCTTCAGTGGAAACCAGCAGGGACACCCCTAGGGTGCAGGAGTCCATGGGGGGACACCCATGGGATGTGCTGCTCCATGAGGCACCATGGAGTTTGCTGTTCCTTGAGGATGCCCACGCAGTGTGGTGCTGGCAGCTCAGAGGCTCTCAGGGCTCCTGGATAAGGGCTGGGAGTCATTTTGTCTCGGGATGAGCCCTGGGAGGGTTTGCTGGCTGCTTGGGCTGGCTCCTCTGCTCTAGGTGTCCATGCTGGGCTTGTTCATCTCTCCCAAGCTCAGGCTGCTGAGGTTTGATGCTTGAAAAAAAAAAAAGCCTAAATCTAAAAGCCTGTGGGAACAGCTCATGACCTGTCCCCATCAATGCACACTTCTCAAGGAAAGCAAAGGGATTGGATCAGGTTTCTTTGCCTCTTTTCCTCATCATATCCTCATGGGCACATTGGCTTTGGTCTGAGGTTGAAGGTTGGACCTGATGACCTTGGTGGTGTTTTCCAAGCAAAACAGTTCTGTGATTGTCCTGACCTTGAACCTGCCCCAGCAGATGCTGCAGGAGGAAACCCCCGTGGTGGCAGAGCTGGTGCCAGTCACCTTTGGCATCTGCAGGTGGGCAATGCTGTGTGCCCTGCTGCACCACCACTTCTCCTCCGAAGGTCTCCGGGTCCATGCCTCTCCCTCATGCATCACCAGCGTGGGTTAGTCACAGTTTCACAACTGCTGTGGGCTGAAGATCTCACATCCTGGGGCGTGGGGAAGCTGTCCCGATGCCCCCTGCCGCGTCCCGATGCCCCCTGCCATGCCTCTCCTGCCTTCACCCCCATGTCCCCAGTGGCTTCCCTCTCCTGGCGGGACGGAGGAGCTGCCCCTGGCTCACCCCGAGCGGAGGTTCCTTTCTCCACCCTTCCCGTCCCTGCTCACCGCAGCGTTCCCGCTCGCCACACTACCTTCTCATGGATTTCTGTTTCTTCCTGACCGCAGAAGCTGCAACCTTGACAGGATTTCAAGTCGGTTTTTTTTTTTTTTCCTCTGCTCCTGCCGCACCAAGCTCTGGGCAATGCCTCTGGCAGAGGCTGGGGGAGCAGGCACTGGGTTGCACTGTGCCCATCCCATGGTGTCCCCAAGCTCTGCCGCTGTGTTTTGGCAGCAGGCAGGAGATCTGTCTCACCCTCTGCCTCCCAAGGCTTATCTGTGGGTAACAGCTCCCCAGCACCACATCACAGGAGGGTCTGCAGTGATCGAGCTGGGAGATAGAAGCCTGTAGGACCAGCCCTGCCCACAGCCAGAGGTGTTCTCTGTGTCAGCAGGTGGGAGAAGAAAGGGCAGAGCTGGGGAGAGAAGGAGCATCCCTGGAGATGAAATCCCTCTGCTGTTGAGGCCAGGCTGAGAGAGTTGGGGTTATTCAGCCTGGAAAAGAGAAGACTCCAGGGAGACCTTCTGATGGCCTTTCACTGCTTCAAGGGCTGAGCAGAAAGCTGGGGACAGACTTTAGAGCAGGGCCTGTCGTGGCAGGACAAGGGAGGATGGTTTGAACTGAAAGAGGGAGATTGAGACTGGAGAGAAGGGAGGAATGTTTGGCACTGAGGGTGGTGAGACCTTGCCCAGGCTGCCCACAGAGGTGGGAGCTGTCCCATGCCTGGAATCATTCCAGCTCAAATTGTCTGGGGCTGTGAGCAACCTGCTCCAGTCAGGGATATCCCTGCTGGCTGCAGGGGGTTGGGCTGGATAAGTTCTAAAGGACCCTTCCAACCCATTCCATGATTCTGTGTCTGGAGCCCACTGGAGCCACAGCCCAGCCAGATCTCACTCTCTCTCCCCACCCCATACCCTGGCACCTCCCTCCCCTTCTGCAAAACCTCCTTCTGCCTCCCTGGGGCTGGAGGGCATGGGGAAGCCCAGTGCCACCCTCACCTGCAGGGGCACAGCTCCACAGGGCCACCAGATCTGGTTTTGCCTTCCCTCCTCCTCCCTTCCTGGGGAGGGGTTGTGTGCTTGGAGCTCCCCAGCTCCTGACTGCCTGTCAGTGGCTTTGCCTTTCCAAGGGATCCCTGCTGGCTGGTGGCATGTCTCTGTCTGTCTCTCTCTTATTTTTTAATCCCTTTTTTTTTCTTTTAAGTATATGTGTGTGTGGGCAGGAGCATAAATCCTTTGTCTCTCATCACCTTGTTATGATCTAATAGGAGCGGAGAGACAGTGGCGTTGGTTCCTCTTTGCTGAGCACTTTAATTCATGATGATTTCTCAGGCTTGATCTCCTCTGATATGTCGTCAGGGTTTGTGGTCCACTGTTTTGGCCACGTCTGGTTTGGGAAACAAAGACTGAGCTGTGTGCTTGCAGGCTCACATCCACACATGGTTGGCATTAGCAGCAGGAATGTGACTTCCCAGCTGAAGCGACGAGCCCCGGCCGCGCCGTGCAAACTCCCTCAGCAAGCAGGGGAGAGCATTGCAGGACCTGCCAGGAGGTCCCTGGTGGCATTTTGGAGGTGGTGGTGGGGGGAGCACAGGGCTCAACCCTAGGGAGGCACATCCCTCTCCTCCTCCTGCTGCATCTGATTTTTCTCCTGGGTGTAGAATCGCAGAAGCGTAGAAGAGTTGAGGCTGTGACAGACCTTTGAGCTCATCAAGTCCAACCACAATCCACCACTGCTGCTAACCATTGCCACTGAACAATAGCATGGCCAAGGTGGGAAGAAGATGTGGCCTGGGGGGGAGGTGTCCATCAGCTGTGTGAGTGGTGCAGGATCCAGAGGGCTGAGCTCTTCCCATCACACTTTCATTTTCTTTGGCTCTGCTGCTTCACCCCTGACGTGCTGGGGATGGAGCAGGCAAAGGCTGTGGCTGAGTTCACACTCCCAGCCCA
Organism: Ramphastos sulfuratus; assembly: GCA_013399055.1. Lineage (NCBI taxonomy): Eukaryota > Metazoa > Chordata > Aves > Piciformes > Ramphastidae > Ramphastos > Ramphastos sulfuratus. The sequence goes on along the minus strand of WBNM01025882.1, from coordinate 45,876 downwards.
TTCATCCCACAGATCCTGGCAGCCTTTGGCTTCAGTCCTTGGCCAAAAGCCACTGACCTTGCCCTGTCTCTAGTGGAACCCCAGTGGTACACAGAGGGCAGCCATGGGGGTTCAGCAGGCTGTGTGGTTCCAGTGCCTGACCACTCTTTGAGGAAAGAAATTGTTCCTCAAGTCCAACCTAAACCTTCCCTGGGGCAGTTTCAGGCCATTTCCTCTGCTCCTATCACCTGATACTAGGGAGCAAAGCCCAACCCCCACCTGGCTCCAGCCTCCTTTCAGGGAGCTGTAGAGACCCAGAAGGTCTCCCCTCAACCTCCTCTTCTCCAGGCTGAGCACCCCCAGCTCCCTCAGCTGCTCCTCCCCAGCCCTGCTTTCTAGACCCTTCCCCAGCTTCATTGCCCTTCTCTAGAGCTGCTCCAGCCCCTCAATATCCTTCTGGGAGTGAGGGGCCAAAAACTGACCCCAGTATTATAGGTGCAGCCAGTCCAAGGTGGTGTCCAGACCCTAGTGAGGTTGTGATGCACTCCCAGCCTGAGCACCACCCACGGTGGCCACCACAGCAGTCTGTGGGGTGCCAGGCACAGCCTTCAACCACAACATTCTCCTCCTCCTCCTTTTGGTCTTCCTCCTCTGCCCTTGTCTTGCTAAAAATGCTTTAATTTCTCTTTGTCCAAGTGAGAGGGACAGGCAGGGTGGCTGCAGTCTGGGGGGATTTTTCCATAAGATAAACATATTAAAGAGAAAAGGGAAAATAAAAAAGAAACAAGGATTTTCCATTCTCACTGGAAGCAGAGAGTGTGTTTGGAACATGAGGAATGGATTACTCAGGCTGTTGTAAAATAAAATATAAAAACAACCCAAAGAGGAGGAGAAGGGAGAGACCTGAAGGGGAAAAAAAAAATAGGGTTTCAGTTGGGAAGGAAGACACTGAAAAAGGAGCTTGGGTCAACTGCCCCCAGAGAGAGAGCCTCAGGGGTGATAGAATGAGAGGGAATGGCCTCAAGTTGCACCAGGAGAGGTTGAGGTTGGATATTAAGAATGATTTCTTTGCTGCAAGAGTGGCCAGGAGTTGGCACAGGCTGCCCAGGGAGGTGGTGGAGTCCTCGTGCCTGGAGGTGTTGAGGAAACCTGTGGCCATGGCAGCTGGGGGCATGGGTTAGTGGCCAGGGTGGTCCTGGGGTGAGGGTTGGACTGGATGGTCTCAGAGGGCTCTTCCAACCAAAACAATTCTGACCTGAGCAAGAAGTTCTTCAGCAGGAGGGTGGTGGAACTCTGGAAGGGGATGCCCAAGGAGGCTGTGGATGGCTCCTCCCTGGGGGTGTTCAAGGCCAGGTCTAGCTGAGAGCTGTCCCTGCCCACAGTGGGGAGGTTGGAGCAGATGAGCTCTGAGGTCACTTCCAATCTGAGCCATTCTAGGATTCCACAGATGGATCCTGTGGAAGGAGGAGTAAGAAGCTCTTGGGTTTGTATTCCCCCTCAGGGAGATGCAGCCCTCCCCAAGGGAAGGGCTCCTCTGCCAGCCTAGATGGGCACATCACCCTGCTGAGGAGCATCCCACGAGGGATTTATGTCCCTGAGGTGCCACCAGCCACAACTCAGGGCAGTGGGTGCCAAGGCACATGGTGGTGGTGCCCCAAATCCCCACCAGCAGTGGCTGTGCATCCCCCACCCCACCCTGATGGGCTCTGGGGCACAAACCACCCTGGCTGAGCTTTCACTGCTGCCTTTAGCATCCTGATGGGATTGGACCTCCTAACCACCAGCTGTCAGCACAGGGAGAGCAGCCAGGAAGGATGCACCCTCCAAGGGTGTCTTCTGCTGGGATTCAGGGCTCTGGAGTTGCTTTTTGGGTGGTTTTTCAGGGGCTCTGTGTGTGTGTGTCTGTGTTGGTTGCAGCTATATTGGGAGGTGATTTCATGAGGCTGAATGGTTTGTGTTAAAATAGCTTCTAAAAAAAAAATAAAAATAAAAAAAGGCAAACCAAAATGGTAGGAATGATACTAACAGCACAACCCTGGACCAAAATCTGCCCTGGCTTCTCTGTGCCTCCTGGGTCCTGGCCAGGACTCAGTTTGGCACAAGGACAGCCAGCCAGCCAAAGGGTGTTGCAAGCTCTGTGTGTGCCAGTGCCTGTGCTTGTGGGCTGGGGGGGGGAACTGCTTGCTAAAAGATACTCATTGTGTTAACCAGCCTTGGGCAGGGCTTTGCAAGAGGTTTCCCTCATGGCTTTGGGAGCATCACCAGCAGCCCAGGATGGAGCCAACAGCTCCCTGTGCCTGTTAGGTGGAGGTTAGAAACACACAATTGTTTGGGTTGGAAAAGCCCTCTGAGATCACTGAGTCCAGCCAGGGACCCAACCCCACCATGGGCACTAAACCATGGCCCAAAGTGCCATGGCCACAAGTTCCTTGAACACCTCAAGGGATGGGGACTCCACCAGCTCCCTGGGCAGCCTGTGCCAATCCCTGACCAATCTTCCAGTAGAGGAATTGTTCCTCATGCCCAACCTAAACCTCTCCTGGTGTGACTTGAGGCTACTTCCAGACCTGTACTAGTGGGAGGTGTCCCTGCCTATGGCAGGGGGTTGGAACTGGATGATCTCTGAGGTCCCTTCCAACCTTCCCAGTCTATGAGGCTATGATTTCTTCTCATTCTATCACCTGATACTAGGGAGAAGAGCCCAAGCCTCACCTCACTCCAGCCTCCTTTCAGGGAGTTGCAGAGAGCAATGAGGTCTCCTCTCAGCCTCCTCTTCTTCATCCCAAACAATCCCAGTTCCCTCACCTGCTCCTCACCAACCCTGTTCTCTGGACCCTCTGTCCTCTGGCTGGTTAAACCATGCCTCTCCTGCAGCTGCAGGGGAGCTCTCTTGGAGGACAGCCTCAGCCAGCCCCTGGAGTGGTTGCTTTCTGAGCTCTGGAGCTAGCACTTGGGTTACCCCCAGGAGCAGGAAGGTTCCTACCCAGCAGCACAGCCTCTGCCACCTCCCCTCCAGGCGCTGCTTGAGCAGGGCTGTGGCAGGCATACCCCCAGCTGCAGCTCCAGTCCTCTCCCAGTCAGAAGCCAAAGAGCCCAGGAGGAAGCTTCACTCAACTCCAACTAGTCAAAAACTGCCATGAAAACTGCCCAGTGCCCTTCCTCTTCCTTTTGCTTGCCAAACACTTGGAGGAATATTGCTCCCTGCAGCCCATGCTCAGCAGTGGTAGGAGCAAAGGAGATGCTGGAGCTGGGATTGGGGCCACATATTGATGGGGTGCACAGGGAAGCTGGGCAGGTTGTTTCTTCACAGCCTGGCAGACATTAAATGCCAGACACAGGCTGTGCTGTTTCCCTTCAAACTGGCAGCATATGCATGGAGGCAGTCACAGAATCATAGAATGGTTTAGGCTGGAAGGGACCTCAAAGCTCAGCCAGTCCCAACCCCCCACCATGGGCAGGGACACCTCCCACTAGCACAGGTCACTCAAAGCCTCATCCAGCCTGGCCTTGAACCCCTCCAGGGAGGGAGCATCCCCAGCCTCCCTGGGCAAGGGAGGGCAATCTAAGGGCAGAGCCTGGTGCTGTGGTTTCAGCAGCACAAACTCAGGAAGAAACTCTTCAGGGAGAGGATCTCTCAGGATCACAGAGGCTGGGAGAAGACTTTGAGGTCATCAAGTCAAACTGCTCACTCAGAGCTCACAGTCCCACCACTGCTGCTAAGCCACCACCACTAACCCAGGTCCCTCAGCACCATGTGGGGAAAGGCTCTACCCTTTTCCTCCACCTTTTCCTTCACCTTTTCCTCCTCCAGTGCCAGGCAGGGCATGGAAAGGCCTGACTAGATGTGCTGCTCTGAAAGCTGAGCCCTTCTTCTGCAGCTCCTTTGCATTTTACTGGCCACTTTCCTGCCCAATTACCTCCAACCCTCTAATTAAACACCCTGTTTTTATTAGCCCTGGGTGGGTTTGGAAAATCTCCCTGAATGAGGGAGCCCTACCTTGGGTTTGTTTGGGTTGGTGGTTATTTTTTTTTTTTCCTTTCCCCCATAAAACCCAACAAAACTGCCAGGCTGGGAGGAGCAGCCCCAGCCCCAGCTCCTCATTCCTCAGCAGGCTGGTGAGACACCCAGCAGCACCTCAGCTCCATTCCCAGGGCCACTGGGATGTGCTCCAGAGATGGGAAGGTGGTGTCAGGGCCGTGTTGCATGGCAGGGTCTGGTGCAGGAGGTTTGCCACAGTCGAGGTTTGGGAGATGAGGAACTGCAGCAGTTGCTGGGGAGCCCCCACGCAGCATGCCCAGGGTTCTTGGGGAAGGCTGTGGTGAGCAGCAGACTGAACCCAGACATTTTGCTTCCCCTGCCAATGTCTTCTCCCAGAGCTCACATTTCCTGCCAGCAAGGGCTCACAGCTTGCTTGGAGGAGAGAATGTGAAAGCATTCTCCAAAGCCACCGGTTCTGGAGGGTCAGGCAAAGCAGCTCAGAGCCCAGGATGTGGCTGAGGTTGTGTCCCACAGGTCAGATCCTCTCTCTCCCCACTCATCTGGCTGGGACCAAAAGCTGCTACTGTTATGTCTGGGCAAGTTCTCCATTTCTCTCTGCCTCCAGCCTCAACCTGCTGCTGAACTGCTTCAACTTCCCAAGGCTGCTGTCTGGGCTGGGGTGAGGAGCCTGCTGGTGGTGTCAGCCAGCTGACCCCGGGCAGACAGGCAGCTCCTGCTTGCATATCAACTTTTTTTATAAGAAACTTCTGCAAACCAACCATGAGCTCATGCTGGGGAGCACAGGGACAGGGGCTCGGCGGTGGCGAGCAGCCGCGGGTCCCCTTCCAAGCTGCTGGGGATGTCTGAGGAGCATCCAGGGACTTAACAGCACTCCCTAAATAACATCACGTTTGATTTGTCTGAGTTCATAGCCAGGAACCAGAAAAGTACCTCCTGCATCATTTTCAGCCTGTGACTAATTGCTCCAAGTTTGAGGATTTGTTCTGTGCCTGAAGGGATGTGTAAGGGTTGAGTCAATCCAAAGGTTCCTGGGGGCTTGGGGTTTGGAGCTGCTCTACAAGCACCAGACTTATGGAGGGGGGAGGGGTTGGGACAACTCACATCTCCCCCTCACTGAGACGCTTTAGGAAAGGGCAAATGTGAAAGAAGAGAGGAAAAAAAAAAAATAACCCAAGGAAGAAGCAGAAGCAGCACAACCTGGAGGCCACCTGCTCAAAGGGACCCAAGCAGGTCCCTGCTGTGGAGTGGCATGGCCCAGAGTTACTCATAAAAGTGAAAGTGGGGAATAATTGCAAGAAGCAAATGAACCTGGCGTGGGGGGAAATTGGTGTGGGCCTGTGGGAGAGTTTCTAGCTAGAAGCAGAGGCTGAGTCCCTCAGAATGGCTTTGCTGGAGGTGAGTTGTTGGTGGCAGAGGTTGAGGTTGCTCCGCGTCGTTGCTGGAGGAGCTTCACTGTTGCCACAAAGTCTGGTGGCAGGAGGCAGCAGGCAGAGACAGAACAAGGGGGAATGGCCTCAAGCTGAGGTTAGGGAGGTTTAGATTAGACATTAGGAAAAAGTTTTTCATGGAGAGAGTGGTCAGGGACTGGCATGAGCTGCCCAGGGAGGTGGTGGTGGAGTCAGCCAGCCTGGGTGTGTTTAAGGGTGCTTTGGAGGTGGTGCTTGGGGCTGTGGTTATTTGTGGTTATCCATGGCACAGCAATGTGCCCTGATGGCCAAGAAGGCCAATGGGATCCTGGGGTGTATTAGGAAGTGTGCCCAGTAGATCCAGGGAGGTTCTCCTCCCCCTCTATTCTGCCCTGCTGAGACCTCACCTTGAGTACTGTGTTCAGTTTTGGGCTCCCCAGCTGCAGAGGGACAGGGATCTGCTGGAGAGAGTCCAAGGCAGGGCTGTGAGGATGCTGAGGGGACTGAGCACTGCCTGGTGAGGAGAGGCTGAGGGACCTGGGGCTGAGAGTCTNGAGGGGGTTGGACAAGAGGACCTTTAAAGGTCCCTTCCCACCATTCCATTCTCTTGCTGGAGAGCAAGCCCCAGCCCCCCTGTGCTGGCACTGCTCTGCAGAGCTCAACCTGCCTGCAGACAGGTGGGGAAAACCCTGGTGTGGATGAAAGCTGCTGGCTTAGGCAGGGCTATAAAGCACCTCCTGTGATCTGCCTCCCTCCCACCCCCCTGGCTCTGCATCCTCCAGGGTTCAGCCCAGGCAAGAGAAAAAGGGGGAACCACCTTGGGGTGGGAGATGGGGCTGGGGCAGCAGGGGGGAGGATGCCAACGTCACCTCTGGTCGCTGTGACGTGCTGGTGGCTTTCCCAGTGAGGCATTGCAGGCTGAGGTTGGGGAGGGGTGTGTGGGGGGAAACTTTCCACCTCCATCAAGAGGATATTCCAGGAAGGGCTTTGGAAATTTAGCAAAGCTTCCTCGAGGCATCTCTGCTCCCCTGTGGTCAGCCAGTGTCAGGTAGCAGGACCCTGTCGCCCTCCTCGGAGCGAGATGCAAACCATGCCTGAGGCCACCTTGGAAAGCACAAAATGACAGCAGCACTGGGGTTGGAAAGGAGCTTCAAGGTCATCAAACCCAACCATTGTCTAACTCTGCCAGGGCCACTGCTACACCATGTCCTTGAGCACCAGATCCAGATGGCTTTTTAATACACCCAGGGATGGGGATTCAAGCCCTGCCTTGGGCAGCCTGTTCCAGGAGTTGAGAACTTCCTTAGTACAGATTTTTTTTCCTAGTGTCCAACCTAAACCCCCCCTGGTGTAACTCCAGGCCTTTTCCTCTTGTCCTACAAGTTGTGACTTGGGAGAAGAGACCAACCCCTACCCCTCTACACTTCCCTTTAGGTAGGTGTGGAGAGCAATGAGGTCTTCCCTCCTCCTCCTCTTCTTCAGGCTGCACACCCCCAGCTCCTTCAGTTGCTCCTCCCCAGCCCTGCTCTCCAGACCCTTCCCCAGCTTCATTGCCCTGCTCTGGACCCACTCCAGCACCTCAATGTCCTTCTTGGAGCGAGGGGCTCAAAACTGACCCCAGTACTCAAGGTGTGGCCTCACCAGTGCTGAGCACAGGGGGACAATCACCTGTCCAGTCCTGCTGCCATCCCTGGGCTGCTTGATTAAAGAGGTGTTGGAGGTTCTCAGATTAGCAAGGTGCCCTCAGGGTGACCAGGCTGGGTTCCCTTGGCAGCACTGATGCCCCACAGGGAAGTCACCCACAGCTGGTCTGTTTGCACTTGCAAAGCTGCTTTTGCTGAGACCTTGCCCCCAAAATGCTCTACCAGACCTGAACCAAAAGGGAAATTGGAGTTCCCTGTCTGATGCTTGCTGCAGGCAGCTGCCAGCATCCTCCTGCCCTGCTCGGGGTGGGGGACACAAATATCCCATTTCTGAGAGGTATTTACAGCCAGAAGTGGTGAAACCTTAGGCTGGGGGTTTCTGACATACCTTCCCAGCCTTCACTTTCCCTCTCTTCACCTTTGACTTCCCCAAAGGCATCGCTCAGCAGCTGCAGCCCAGCTCAGCCTGGCTCAGGACAGTGCAGATCCCTCACCCTGCCAGGGTGTGGGCACATCTCCCAGCCACTCTTTTGGTGTGTGGGTGCAAGACCCTTCCCCCAGGGGTCCCTGCCCCTGCTCCCTGCCACCCTGCAGATCTCAGGCCTGCACACCCATTTGAGACCCAGCATCATCCCAACATTTTGGGCCAGGCTGTGGCAAACAGCATGAAAAATGCCCTTGAATAAACCTCACTGAGTATTCCCCAGCATGGTGGGGACAGAAGTTTGGCCTTCCCACCCCACCAGGGATGAGGATGAGCCACGGGGGCAGTTATGCCAATGCAAAGCTTATTTCCCAGGACAAGAAACCACTTTCTGCAGCTTTTCTGTGTTGCAAAAGTGCTTCACTGGGCACGGGCAGGAGGATTTCCCTTCCCCTGGGCACCCTGCCCGGGAGCCCTTCCGTGACAGCAGCTCCTGTGAGTGCCTCTGCTCAGAGTCAGAAATCATATTGTGCTTTCCTGCGTCCACCCTCTTGTACTTTTCTCTTTGTCATGTGCCTTTCAGTTCCTCTTTTCACCATCCAGACATTTCCCCTTTTCTTTCCTTTGGAATTTTTTTTTTTCTTTAATTTCTCCCCACATTGCCTTTTGGGTTCTGAAGGGTTTGGCATCACCTCGGGCTCCAGCGGCACGGCTGCACCGTGGGCACTGCCCACAGACCCAGTGCTCAGTCCCTTCCCTGATGGTGTTAGCTGTGCCAAGCTTTGAGGAAGGGTCTGTCCAGAGAAGAGCTCCCCTAAGTGTTTAGGCAGTGTGTGGGGATGGTGCTTAGGGACATGGTTTAGTGTTGACCCTTTGGTGCCAGGTTGAGAGGAGCTTGGAGGTCTCTTCCAGCTGGCTGCATTCTGTGAGTCTCTGATAATGGAAGGAGTCCCATGAAATGCTCACCACAACTTCAACCTCCTACCCTCCAAGGTGAGGAATGGCTGCACTGGAGATGTCTCCATCAAAAAGAGTCCTCATTCCCCACAGGCTTTGGCATGGCATCCCCCAAACCCTCCTCTGACAGCCCGGAGGAGAAAGAAACTGCCATGAACTCGAACGGCTCCCAACAAAGCCCAACGTTTCCAGTTGTGTTCTCCACCTTTGGGCATTTTGGGAGGAGATGAGATGTCCTTAGGTGCTCCATAACCTTTGCATGAATAGTTCCTTTTCTCTGCATAAGCACATTCTTAAAGGAGCTTTGGGCTTGCATTCTCCACTGACTCCAAGCCTCCCTTTACCCCTCTCTCTCTCCCCCTCTCTCTCTCTTCGCTTGCTTTAAAACCCAGCATAAAGCTCTGACTGTTCTTTGAATATTTATAACCAGTTTTTATCTCATGCCATGCATACAAAACATAGTTGATTTCTTTCCTAAAGAAAAAAAAAAAAAAAGGTTTTTTTCAAGTGCAAAGTTTTAAAAACATGTGGCTTTTATTGCAGGCAGGAATGAATAACAGCATTCCACCAGCGACCACATGAAATGGAACAGTAATATTCGTATGCGTAAGGGCAAAAGCTGCCTTGTTTCCTATTTGCAGTTGAACTCTGAAATTAATTAAGGACTAAAAGGATCTGACAGTCATTAGGATCTTTCAAAAAAAAAAAAAAAGAAAAGAAGAAGAAGAAACAGTAAAAAAAAAAAAAAAAAGGAGTGGAAGTGGCAGATGGAACCAACGCTCCAAGAGAGCTCCGGCGCTATCAATAGCGCAGAGGATGTGAGCCCTTGGATGTGCTCCTCCTTGGCAGGCTCTTGTGGGCAGAGCAGAATCGTGGCCCCAGACAATGAAGAATGGCACTTTGGTGACTTCAGAGCCACGTCAATAGCACTCGTGCTCTTAAGTCACTCAGAGGCACAGAAGCAGTAAGGTTGGACAAGACCTTTGAGATAGAGTTCAGCTGCAAGCCGCTGAGCTGCGTCCTGAAGCGCCACATCTGCAGCTTCTTGAACACCTCCAGGGAGAGTGACTCCACCACCACCCTGGGCAGCCTGTTCCAATGTCTCTTGGTACAGAAATTTTTCCCAATGTCCAATCTAAACCTGTCCTGGCACAGCTTAAACCCATTTGCTCTCACCCTGCCTTTAGTTATTCAGGAGAGGTGACCAACACCACCTCGCTCCAGCCTCCTTTCAGGGAGCTGTAGAATCATAGAATGGGAAGGTTGGAAGGGACCTCAAGGCTCATCTAGTTCCAACCCCCTGCCATAGGCAGGGACACCTCCCATTAGCACAGGTCACTCAACGCCTTGTCCAACCTGGCCTTGAACCCCCCTAGGGAGGGAGCATCCACAACCTAGAGAGCTTCACAGTTTTTGAGTACCCCACCTCAACCTGTTGGTGCTGCTTGCAGAGCTCAGGGTGCTCACCATGGGCTAGTGTTGGGGCAGAATTGAGTCCTGGTGGGTCCTGGTTCTTATTTAGAGAGCTGATAAATCCCTCCTGATATGTCCTGTGGTGACAGCTTGGGGCTCATTGCTCTGGTCCCCAAGTGCCTGAGCACATGTGTGTAGGTGCCCATGTGTGTGGATGCCCACATGTGGAGGTGGACATATATGTGGAGCATCTCCCTGGGAGGTGCACATGTATTTGGAGCATCTATCTGGGGATGTTGATTGAAATAAGGATTGGTAATAAAATGCTCTGGTACAAAATGGGGGAAATGGGAGAACAGGCAAGCCCCAGAGCTGTGAGGAGAGTCAATGACCACTTCTGCCATGGCCTCTTCTTGTTGTTGAGTTGATGGTGAAAGAATTCAAGAGTCACAGACTGCTTTGTGTTGGAAGCAACATTAAAGACCATCTGGTTCCAACCTCCTGCCATGGGCAGGGACACAGCTCCTAGTAGCCCAGGTTGCTCAGGGCTCCATTCAACCTGGTTTTGACCACTTCCAGGGCTGGAGCATCCACAGTTTCTCTGGGCAACCTGTCCCAGTGCCTCACCACCCTCATGGGGAAGAATTTCTTCCTAGTTTCTCAATTAAATCCAGCTCCTTCCAGTTTGAAGCTATTGCCCCTCTTCATCTCACTTCATGCCTTGAAACTTAGTCCCAGGCAACCAGGTGGGGATCTCAGATTGGTTTTCCCTGGAACAGCATTTTAAAAACTCCTAAAAAATCTTCCTCCTCCTCCTCCTCTTGCTGTCCCAAGCAAGAATCCTGGATGCTGGGTGCCAGTGCTGTGTGTGCAGACAGCAAGGTAGAACTAAGCAGCTGTGGCTCCCATGGGGTTAACGGATGTCCTGGCTCAGAATTTGATGCCAAGCTTCAGCTCTGGCCCTGGAAGCAGGTGCTGAAGAAGGGTTTCCTCCGCTGTGGGCATCGCTCGAGCCTGGGGCACAGCAACAGCAGAGCAGAGCCCAATGCAGCGCTGCTGGAGTCGTCAACAGGCTCTGGGAGCTGGTCCCTCACCCGAGCACAGGCTTCTCCCTGATTTATGGCTGGGGCAGCCACTGCCTCTTCTCCCCCAGCCCAGTTTCCCCTTATTTCTCCCCCTGAGCCACGCAGCTTCCTCCCGCAGGAACCTCTGCCTGCAGCGCCTGTAATTGCCCCATGGGAGCCCCTTTTAGCGGTGACACTCAGGGGTTAAAAACTGTCACCATCATGCACCCCACTGGCCCCAGCATCTGCTGTGTGATTTATGAATGAATAGCACGCTGCCTCCCTGCCTGCTGCTCTCAGATCCCCTTCCCTTAACTACAAAACAGATCCAGACACCCGCATGGTCCCACTGAGCGTGGGGCTCCTGAGAGCTGGAGGCAGAGGCTGCGATGAAGTTTTAATAGAAAGCTTCCTCCTCGAGTCGGGATGAGCAGAGCTGCTGCTGAACAGCAGCCACGGGATCCCAAAATCCCAGCACGGTGGGGGCTGGAAGGGACCTCTGCAGATCATCCAGTCCAACTCTTCTGCTAAAGTAGGGGCACCCACAGCAGCTTGCTCAGGATCACAAGGCCCAGGTGGGGTTGGAAGCTCTCCAGAGAAAGAGACTCCATAGCCTGCTCCAGGGCTCCAGCACCCTCACACCAAAGAAGTTGCTATTTAAGGTTAAGTGGAACCTCCTGTGTTCTGGTTTGTGCCTGTTGCCCCTTGTCCTATCACTGGCCCCACTGGGAAGAGCCCAACCCCATCCTCTTGTCCTCCACCCTTTAGATATTTATACACATTGATCAGATCCCCTCTCGGGCTGCTCTTCTTGAGGTTGAACAGCCCCAGGACTCTCAGCCTTTCCTCCTCACACAGATGCTCCAGGCTCCCCAGCATCTGCATAGTCTCTGGTGGACCCTCTCTAGTAGTTGCCAGAGCCTGGAGCAGGCTGCCAAGGGAGGCTGTGGAGTCAGGGTGCTTCGGGGGGGCAGTTGCATGTGGCTCTGAGGACACCCAGGTGATATAATTAAATGCCCTTTCCAACAGGTTGCTTCCAATATAAAAAGAGATTAGCGAAGCAGCTGGATGCAGGACTGTGAGTGGACAGGGGCTGGATAAAGAACCAAAGCTGGGAATATAACCGCGGACTGCATCCAAAGATGTGTGGCCAGCAGGTGGAGGGAGGCGATCCTGTCCCTCTGCTTCACTCTGCTGAGATCACGCCTACAGTTCTGGGGCCAGCGCTGGAGTCCTCAGCACGGGAGAGACGTGAACGGGTTAGAGCGGGTCCAGAAGAGGGCACAGCAATGCTGGGAGGGCTGGAAGGGCTCTGCTGAGAGAGTTGGGGATGTTCAGGGAGAGAATTCTCTCCAGGGAAATTCTCTCCAGGGAGAGAAGGCTCCAGGGAGACCTTCTGGTGGTCTTTCAGTGCTTAAAGGAGCCAGTAAGAAACACAGAGTGAGGCTTTTGAGCAGGATCTGTTGTAACAGGGCAAGAGGGGGGATAGCTTGAACTAAAAGAGGGAGAATCAGATTGGAGAGAAGAAGGAAATTTTTTATGCTGAGAGCAGTGAGATACTGACCCAGGCTGCCCAGAGAGGTGGGAGATGTCCCATCCCTGGAACAATTCCAGATCAGGTTGTTTGGGGCTCTGAGCAGCCTGCTCTAGTTGCAAATGTCCCTGCCGGCTGCAGGGGAGTTGGAACTGGATAACCTTTAAAGATCCGTTCGCACCCAAACCCGTCTGTGACTCTGTGATTCTATTAACCTGGAAACGAGCATCTCGCTGCCGGGAAATCTCTTCGTGCTGCGGTTATTCAGCGGACCAGAAATGGGTCAGCGGTCCGGAGCTGGTCCCGGGGCGCCTTCGGCCGCCCCGTCGCGGAGCTGCCATAGCGAAGCCTCAGCGCCAACTAGCGGCCGTGTTGCAGCACCGCAGCTGCCGAGCATGCGCGGTGTGACCCTCTGCTCATCCTTCTCCCTGGCTTCCCTGCTCCCCGGGGTGGGGGGTACCGGGGTACCAGGATGGGTTCGTACCGAACCCTCAACAAACTCCGTCAGGATCTGGCAGGCCCTCCCCTCCCGGAGCTCCGGAGTGTGTGCGGGGCCCCCCCGCCGCTGCTGAAAGAGGGGTGAAAAATAGAATGGAACCCGGCGGCAGCTTTCACCTAAAAAGGGCAAAATCTGAGGGCCGGTAACTGCGGGAAACATGCGGGGCTGGCGGCATCCCCCCGAGACAAGCTGAGCTCTAAACTGCCCGCGCCACCGGCTCGACGGATCCGGCTCTCCCAGGGGGGTGGCCGGTGCAGACACCGGCGCTGTCCCGGTTGTTAACGACTCGCTGTTGGTTCGCTCCTTCGAAACACAAAACCCTCGAGGTTTTTGTTTCTTTGGAGCAAACCAGGGAGGTGTCTGGATATGGCGAGCACCGGAATGCGGATCCCGCTCCGGTTTCACCCATCCACGCATCGCGGCTTGAGGAGGAGAACGGTGTCTTAGTTTGGGGAGGAAGGTCAGGAGCAGGAGAGTTTTGGGGGGTCCCTGAATTTATTTTGTTTCGGTTTAATGAAAAATTGCGTTTCACACCGCGTAGCCTAGAGTCGGGAACGCTGCGGCCAAGCCGGCTCCGCTCCTACGGGGCCGTCTCGGTCTCTCAACACCACCGGTAGCCCTCGGTGGAGCTCAGTTCCACCAGGAAACCAGCGGGCAGAGAAACCTCCGCCTCGCCCCCAGTTCTGCCGCCCTCTTCTCCCCCGTCCACCCCGCGGTTCGGCGTTTCCGCGACCGCGGCACCGCAAGCAGCCGTGGAGTGGAGCAAACTGCTGCCTTCGTTGTGCTCCCGCAGAACCATGGCTTCGCCACGAATTTTCTCGCCAACGATTCCGGCCGGAGCCACCGGCTCTGTCCGCAGCCGCAGCTCCGTAGGACCTATCGGGGGCACCGGAGGCTGCGGGCGCCCCGGAACCGCCGGAGATCAAGGCGGTTTTCATTTATTTGGAGACAAATTGTGGAGGCTGGAGAACAGTGGTTTTCGTCGAGCTGCCCACGTCGGGGCCGCGTGTACCAGTGGTCGCCAATGTCTGCTCCGCGGCCGCCGCTTCCCCTTGCCCCTCCACGGCCGATCCGCCGTGGGCAGGGGACAGCGGGGGCGTCCGGCAGAGGGGGAGGCGGCAGGGTTCGCGCTGTATTTCCAGCCGCTCTGCACGGCAGCGGCTCCGGCCTCAAATCGGCCTCATCACGCCCCAAAACCCTCCGGCGGTGGCGGCGGCGAGAAGCCACCGGGGCCCCGACGTGCGACAGCTCTCCCCCCACTCCCCGGGCCAGCCCCGCCGGGGCGTGACTGCCGGAGCCCCGCCTACACCGGGCGAGGCCACGCCTCGTTACCAGTGACCACGCCCCATGGTCCCGTAGGCGCTAGGTGGTGGGAGGGGCAAAGGACCCCCGCGGGCCCTCCCCATTGGCGCAGGGCCCCGTCCGTCAGGGCGCGGCCCGCCCCGCCCCGGGGCCGGCAGTAAATACGGTACCGGGCGGCGCGGCTGACACTTGGGAGCTGGTTTTCGGGGCCGCCCGGCCGAGGGTGCCCGACCGCGACGTGGCTCTGCCGGGGCTCCGCACCATCTTTCCCCGGGCGGGTCGGACGGGACCGCAGCGAAGCCACCGGGAACGGAGCCCGGAACCGGGCGGGAGCGAACGACCCGCACTGTTTTCCCAGCGCCGCCCCGCCGAGGACGGCGGACTGTCGGGACGGAACGAGGCAGCGCGGGTCCCGGCCGCCGCTGCCCCCGCCGCGCCCCGCTACCGAACCTCGTCGCAACCGAGCGGTGGGCACCGGGCCCCGCCAGGTCCCTCCTCGTACCCCCGGGCCGCGGCGGCTCCCTGACGCCCGCCGTTGTGATGCGTATTCCCGTAGACCCGAGCACCAGCAGGCGCTTTACACCCCCCTCCACGGCCTTCCCCTGCGGTAAAATGGGCGAGAACAGCGGGGCGCTGGGGGCCGCCGCACCGGGAGCCAGGGCTCGCCCCGAAGTCCGCTCCGTCGTGGATGTACTGGCCGACCACGCCGGCGAACTGGTGCGAACCGACAGCCCCAACTTCTTGTGCTCGGTGCTGCCGTCCCACTGGAGGTGCAACAAGACCCTGCCGGTCGCCTTCAAGGTAGGCGGTGAGCTGGGGCTGGGGGGAAGAGTCTGCGGCCGGACCGGGGGGGGGCCGGTGTCTCGGAGGGACCGGGCCCAGCTCCGGGCTTGCCTTTCGCACCAATTCACTCGCCTTTTGCCCTCTTTCACTTTAACTCGCTCCTGACATCACCTTCACAAGGGAGCCCGGCTTATTATTTTTAATCAAGTCTCCGCATTGCCCCGCGGTCACAGCATCTTAGATATTCCGTACAGTTAGGAGCTCTCAGGCAACTTTGAAGTTTAATGAGAGTGAAGGTTAATTACCTTCCTGAGAGAGAGAGAGAGAAAGAGGCAGGCGAAGCAGATCTAATCTGCAAAAAGAAAGCAGAAAACTGAAGCATCGGCACCGGGCTGCTCTCCCCGGGCTCCCCGCGGCAGCCCGGCTCCGCTTCATCGGGATGGGGTGACCCGAAGGGACATCCCCGACCGGGCACTCCCGCCGCTGCGCTGGCGGAGCCCAGGGAGGAGGGGAACATGGTTGAGGCGAAGAAAATAAAAAATGAGAATGGAGAGAGCCAGGGCGAGACAAGTAGGACGGCATCAGAGTCCCAGGGAAGCCGGCGGGGATGTGAAGGGTTTGCAAACGGTTTCCTCCGGCCGTAGCGGTGCCAGCAGCCCGGGGTGCTGCTCCCCTTGCAGGAGGTTCCTCTCGGCCCCTCCGCTCCCCATGTTTCCCCCGGGCCGGGCGCAGAGCTATGAGGCCCCGGTGGCGGCTGCCCTACTCTAGACAGCGCTTGATTTCCACACCCTCCCCCCCCACCCCAAATCAAACAAAATAAAAGCATCGCACCCCTAAGGTGCGACCGCGAGCGGGCCTAGCACCCCTCCCCATCCCGCGAAACCCCTTTTTCTTTTTAACCCTGTTTTTTTTAGCTCATTTCACCCTTCCTCTAGCCTTCCTCGGGGGGCCTCCAATTGCTTTTGGTTTTACTTTGATTTTGGGGTGGTTTTAGGGGTGAAACTGTAGGTCAGGTTATCTCCGACCGCGAGTAATTTTAGCCTAAAATCCTCTCGTCCTGCCCTAGGTCGTAGCTCTGGGAGATGTCCCCGACGGGACGGTGGTGACGGTGATGGCAGGGAACGACGAAAACTACTCGGCCGAGCTCCGCAACGCCTCCGCCGTGATGAAAAACCAAGTAGCGAGATTTAACGACCTCAGATTTGTTGGCAGAAGCGGCAGGGGTAGGTATCGGCCGGCAAACGGTTCCTTTTTTTTTTTTTTTTTTTTGCTTTTTAGGGGAGAAAAAGGGAGAAAAAAAAAAACTAAACCAGTTTTTATTTTAACTGATTTTATTTTTATTTAATTTCGTTCGATTTAATTTTACTGGGCTGCTTCTCGCCAAGCGGTGGTTTCGTTGCTGCGGGCTGGGTTTGTCACATCGAGACGAACCCCCAAACCAGATCCCGAGCGGGATCCAGGAGGGAATGCAGGAGCAGCCTCTGTCAACTCCCCGGCTCTGCCCCGCTCATCACTGGGTTTTCCCTTTGCCGTGGGGTCGGGAAAGGACGGTGGAGGGGAAAACAAAACAAACCCAACCAACCTCGTTGTAAAATCTGCGCGGTGGGGTGAGGCAGCTTCTCTCAGGTGCATGGGCTCTTAAGCAGCCTGCTTTCCCCAGATTTTACCCCAGATTCTCAGAAACTTAAGCCCAAATAGTACCGATTTTATCCCAAATCCTCAAAAATGTTAACCCAGGATTTTGTTCCAAATCGTCAAGGATTTAAGCTCGAATCTGCCCCAATTTCTCATCAGGGAGCTGAAAGGAGGCAGCAGTGTCTGCGTGGTGCGGCCCTTCCGCAGGTGATTCTGCTCAGGGGACCAAATCCACCTGGCAGCTGCGCTTGGAATGGTGCAAAATGCAGGATTTAAAATAAAGTCCTAACCCAGCGCTCGGCAAGGAGGAACCGCAGGGATGCAGGCAAGCTGAGCTCCCTCAGGAGATGCGGGGGCTGAGCAGATTTTGGGGGTGCTTTTTTTGTTTTTCTTGGAAAAAATC
>WBNM01025882.1:8791-19510 GCA_013399055.1 Ramphastos sulfuratus | reverse complement strand
GAAAAAAAGATTCTCTCCCCCCCCCCCCCCCCCCCTTTTTTTTTTTCTCCTCAACTTGACACCTTAGCCCTAAACAAACTGCTCGGCGGGTGCCAAGTGTTGACATACTTTGTGCAAACAGGAAGTAATAAAATATTTGAACTTCCTGTGGAATTTCCTTTTTTTTTTTTTTCCTTCTTTCTCCCTCCCTCCTTCTCCCCCCTTCTCTGCAGTTCTTTATTTAGCAAGAGCCTTACTCAGCCCAGCTCCAGCCCTGGTGCAAAGCTTTCTCTCGCTCTCTCTCTTGCTCTTTCTCTGTCTCATCTGCAGCTGCTTGCAAAACAATCCACAAGAGGCAGAACATGGAAAAATGAATAGCTGGAAGCTACACAGGGATGTTTAGTCTGTTCCTGGCTGAACAGGAGCATCTCCAGGGCCTCCTCCTCACGCCCACCTGCTGACTGCCATCATTTTGCTACCTTCTTTTGCCTCCCTCCTCCTTTGCCTCCTCACCCCCTGGCAGCAGCAGCTCCTTTCTGTAATGGGTTTGAAGTGGTAGAGGGGAGATTGAAAGTGGATGTTAGGAGGAAGTTGTTTGCAGTGAGGGTGGTGAGACACTGGCACAGGTTGCCCAGGGAGGTTGTGGAGCACAGAATCACCCAACGTGATCAAAGATCACGTTGGGTGATTCTGTGCTCCACAACCTCCCTGGAGAGGTGTTCAAGGCCAGGTTGGATGAGACCCTGAGTGATCTGTACTAGTGGGAGGTGTCCCTGCCTATGGCAGAGGGTTGGAACTGGATGATCTTTGAGGTCCCTTTCAGCCTTCCTATTCTATGACTCTGCTCATCTCCAGGGGTCTCTTGTGAAGGGCATTTTCCTTTTCCTCCTCTAAGTACCTTTCCCCCTCCTTTCACTTTGCTTTCCTTGCTGCCATTCACTCTTCCTTAACCTCTCTCCCTCCTTTCTAAAGCTGTGTGCCTAAGCCCTGATTTCTGTCCCATCTCTGCTGTCCTGGCCACCCTGACAAAGAGGAAAAGGAGACTAAGACAACTTCATCACCCACCATAACCCTTGTGGGGAAGCACATCTGGACCCAACTCTGCCTTCTCTCTGGCTGTGAGGGTGCAGAGAGCCCCAGTTGCTGGTGCTGGGGAGGTGGGAAGGGGTTCAGGGCAGCCACTCTGCTCATGTGGGCAGGGCTTGGACCACTTGGAGTGTCAGGTTGCTGTCTGAGGTTTAGTGCTGTGTAAGTTTGGGTGGATAGAGATGGTTTTATCCATATCCCCCAGCTAAGAAATGGGTAGAGGAGGGAACAGAGTGCTGGAGAGAGGCACTAGAGGCTGCATCCCTCACCCAGCAGCAGGGACCTCCCTGCTCCTTCACTGCAGGTTGAGCCTCTGTCCTGGGCTGAATGATGAAATGGAGGCTGAGGATGAGGAAAGGCTGTAGCTTGAGTTTCCACACCTGAAGACTGAGGGGTCCCCACATTTCCCCCCCCCCACCTTGTCACCCACTTGGCCACAGCAGTGGTGTGAATGCCTGTGGAGGTGTTGGTGATGTCAGTTGGTGTCACTCACCCTGCTCCTTCTGCCTGCCTGCGTCAGAGCTTTGCTGCTTTCGGTTGCGTCTCTGCTTGGTGTGACCACAGCAGGCACCAGGAGCAGGTCCCCAGCCTGCAGCATCTGCTGGGCTACAACTGGCAGGAGGAGAGGGCTGGGGGGAAATGTTTCATAGAATTNTCATAAGAGAGATGTTCCATTTCCCCCCTTTCCCACCATGATGTTCCCACAGAGCTTTCCTGGCAGAAATCACCTCTGTGGCCACTTTCCCCTCCCCAAAAGGCTGCTTCCCTGGGAAGGGAGCAATGGGATGGTGCTGGGAGTGCTGTCACGCAGCCTGAGCACCTGCATCCCTGCCATACAGCACATAGCTGGTGGGTGGAAAGACTTCTCACCTCCCACAGCTCTGAGTTGTTTCCAGGAACAGCCACTTTGTGCTCTCACGTTTGTGAGAGCCTCAGCTGGGTGAGGGTTTCCCTCCCTGCCTGCCTCTTGCACGCAATCTCAGCCTGGCCCCCAGCCCTCAGCTGGGAAATGAAGAGTCAGGGACAGGCAGAGGGTGGAAATTTCCTTGTCCATGCCTTTAAGTTGCACCAGGGGAGGTCTAGATTGGCTATCGGGAAACAAATGTTCACCAAAAGGGCTGCCAGGCACTGGCACAGGCTGCCCAGGGAGGTGGTGGAGTCCCCATCCCTGGAAGTGTTCAAAAGGTGTCTGGATGAGGAGCTGAGGGACATGGTCTGAGATTTGGGTACAAAGAGATGTTGGGTGAGGGGTACAGGGAGATGCTAGGGGTACAAAGAGATGTTGGGTGAGGGGTACAGGGAGATGTTGGGTTAGGCTCAATCTGAAGGTCTTCTCCAACCTCCTCAACAATTCTATGGGCAAGGTGTTGGTGGCATCTGTGGTGCTGGTGGTTGGTGGGCAGGAGGTTGTTGCTTGGCTGCTGGCTGCCCTGGAGCACCCCTATGGATGGGGCACTCTTGGCTTCAACATGGGGTGAAAAAGGCAAAGGAACCTGGGAGAGAGGTTGAGTGCAAAGTCCTGTCTGTAAATCTTGCTCCAGCACTCTGGAGAGCAGGGTGCTGGCATGGAGAGCAGGGTGCTGGCATGGAGAGCAGGGTGCTGGCATGGAGAGCAGGGTGCCCATGGCCTGGGTGCCCCCAGCCCCACTGTAAGGCTGATTTCAGCTGGAGAAGCCTCATCTCATCCACCACCACCACTGCCACCAAACCATGTCCTGCAGTGCCACCTCCCAGGTGGCAGGCAGGGAGGAGAAAGGGTTGGCTCAGCACTCCCTGGGCATGACACATCCCTCATTGTGGCTTCTTTCTCCATCTTGAAGCCAGGCTGATAAAAGCAGCTCCCTGAACCACCCTGACCTGCCATGGACCCAGCAGCCCAGACACACCTGGGCAGTGCTGCCCACACCCTGGACCTCACCACCTCCATCTCTCTTCTCACCCCACACCCAGTGTCTCACTGGCCCCAGCCTCTCAAACCTCAGGGTGTCTGCAAACCACCCTGGAAAAGCTTTTCTCATTTTCTCCCCCTCCTTCCCTCCCTCCCTTTTTTCTTTCCTTTTTTTCACCTTGAGCTCTGAGCAGTCTCTGCTCTGGGCTTGTTGGGGTTTGAGGTTTGTTGTTTTTTTTTCTTCCCAAGAAGTTTTAGTGGATGCTCCAGTTTGAGGCTAGAGAGGAAAAAGCTGCACAGGACCCTGGTAGCAAGGCCAGGAGCCCACACACTGCTTTCCCCATCCCTCGTGGCTGCACAGTCTGAGTTTTGCAAGCAGAAACAGCAAAACTCAAACCCATTTTGCTTAGGAAAGGGAAAAGAGGAACAAAATTCCACCCTGCTCATCAGGATAAGCTCTGCAGAGCCTCCAGTGTGTGAAGTTAACCACCAGAGCTCCCCAGGCATCCCCTCTGAGATGCTGCCTCAGGTTGAGCCTCTCACCCTGCCCAGCTTGACCCACAGAATTTTTGGGCAGGGGGGTGAGAGGCTGAGCTCTTGGGTTTTGCCTGCTCTGCTGGGAAGCTTTAACTCAGGTGGTTGCACTGTGGAGCTGATCCCTCCCCATCACCACCTCTGCTGGGCACCAATCTTTACCCCCATGCCAGCTCTGCTCCCCCACAGGCATGGAGGGGATGTGTTTGTCTGAAGGTTTATTTGAAGCTTGCCCACAGCTGAGGCTGTGCCATGTCTGGGGGAGTCCAGAGAGCTGAGTCAGCCTTTTGGTGCTCACTGGCAGCAGGGCTCAGATCCAAAGGGTTTCAGTGGTGGAGGCTTCCCCATGGTTGTGACCTTCCAGGCTGCTGTTTGGGTTTCCTGGGCTCCAGCAGCCCTGTGCAGATGTGACTCCTTCCGTGGTGTTTTCATGCCCTAAAAGCTTAAATGCCACCAAAAGCACAGAGCAGTGGTGAACAGCTTGTGGAGTTGGCTGCTCCCTTGCTGGCTCCTGGATGCCAGCAGCTCTAAAAGCAGCAATGGGTTCTGGTGAGGTTTCTGGGTCCTTGGGCACTGCTTGTAGCAGAGAGCAGCAATTTGGGGCTCCCCTTGTTTGCACAGTGATGGGAGGATGGGGGGAGAGAGAAGAATGCAGCAGAAACACTCCCATGAATTCATCCATCACATCTCAGCTTCCTTTCATGGCAAGGAAACTGCTGGGGAAGGCAGAGCTGCTCTGGGGGTGCCAGGCTGGTGCCAGGCACCCCACAACAAGGCTGCTGTTTGCTCCCCAGCCCCAGCTGCTCTCAGGATGCTTTGTTGAGTGGACCTGTGCTGGAAGGGGGTTTCTGTAAATGCACACCATGGTTCCTCCACAGAGGGGGGGATGAGGGGAAGGTTGTCTCATGGTTTCGTTATGATTCAAAGCAGCTTTGAGAGGAGAGGAGGACCTGGAAGAGCTCTGTGGAGCTTGAGGGCACTGCAGGGAGGTTCAGGGTGATGTGCTGTGGTCCTCTGGGCTGCAAGCTGCACCAGGCCACTTGGTGAAGGAAAATCTGCAGCCCTCCTGTGCCTGGGATGTGGGAGAATTGGGATCTAGTGAGTGGTGGCCATGGGGGTGGGTCAGTGAGGGACAGCCTGAACCACAGAATGAAGCAGGTTGGAAAAGACCTCTGAGAGCATCCAGTCCAACCTAGCACCTTCTAATTAACTAACCCCTGGCACTGAGTGCCTCATGCAGGCTCCTTTTAAATACCTCCAGGGATGGGCACTCCACCACCTCCCCAAGCAGCCCATTCCAGTGCCAATCACTCTTGCTGTGGAGAACTTCCTTCTAAGGTCCAGCCTGAGCCTGCCCTGGCACAGCTTGAGGCTGTGCCCTCTTGTTCTGTCCCTGGGTGCCTGGCAGCAGAGCCCAACCCCAGCTGGCTCCAACCTCCCTTCAGGGAGCTGCAGAGAGCAATGAGGTCTGCCCTGAGCCTCCTCTTGTGCAGGCTGCACACCCCCAGCTCCCTCAGCCTCTGCTCACAGGGCTGTGCTCCAGGCCCCTCCCCAGCCTTGCTGCCCTTCTCTGGACACCTTCCAGCACCTCAACATCTCTCTTGAATGGAGGGGCCCAGGACTGGACACAGCACTCCAGGTGTGGCCTGAGCAGTGGAATAGCTGAGGAGGGAGAAAAGGGAGTGAGGCAGTTGGATGGGGTTATGGGATGGGTGCCAAAGAGAAGCAAGAGCAAAGTGATCCTCTGTTGCTGCATTCCTATGGGTAATTTTGGGACCCCACAGCCTGCAGTGTGTCCAGGGCAGTGCCACCCCACATTTAGCTGTGCCCTTTTACCCTGCAGCTTGAGCAAATGCTAGGAGAAGAGATCAGCAATGAGAGGGTGTTTGGCTTCTTGGGAGCTCCAAGGGAGCCCCCAGACAGGGACTGTGCCATGGCAGCACTGTCCAGCTCCAGAGCCCCCAGGCAGGGACTGTGCCATGGCAGCACTGTCCAGCTTCAGACCTTTATCTTGGCAATCCCCCTGGGGGTGTGTAAAGCTTGAGCTGGAGATGCTGCTGTAATTAAAAGCAGGCTGAGTGCTGAAGTGCTCCCATGAGGGGGGCTGCTTAGGGGCACCCATGAGTGGGCTGCTTTGGGGTTATTAGTAGGGTGTTGTGTTTTATTCCCTTGCTTGTCCTTAGCTAGGTATAAATACACAGCTCCCAGTTTGTGCTGGGATTAGAGAAGGGGGAGAGGGTTTAAAGAAAAGGGAAAAAAATAAATAAAAAGGAAATGGCGAAGAAAAAGGAAAAAATATAGGAAAAAAATAAAAACAAAGCAAACAAAGAAACAACAAAACCAAAGAATGAAATGAATCAAACCAAGATCGTTTAGAGAGATTGACCTCACCACTTCCTGGGCAGTTGTTTGGTGCTGTGAATTTGCTCTCATTTGCTCTCCTGTTTAAAATAAGTTGATTTTTCCCATTTCTTGAGACCTTCTCCCCTTCCCTAGGGAGGAAGAGAGAAGAGGAAATCCTGAGGGTCACTTTCTCACTTCCCCATCAGCTCTCAGCATGCTGCAGCTGCTCCAGGTGGATGTTTACCCTGAGGGCTCCATCCCATCACCTTGGAGCTTCAGCATTGCTCTTTAGAATCCCAGAGTGGTTGGGGTTGGAAAACACCTCCAAGGTCATCAGGTGCAACCTGAGACCACCGTGGCCACTAAACTGTGTGCCCAAGTGCCATGGCCCACAGGTTTCTTGAACAGCACCACCCCTGGGCAGCCTGTTCCAATCCCTCAGCACTCTTGCTGCAAAGAAACTCTTCCTCATATCCAACCTAAGCCTCCCCTGGTGCAACTAGAGGCCATTTGCTCTCCTCCTATCACCTGGCACAAACCCACTGTGATGCTTTCTTGTGGTGGTTCTTGGGCACAGGCAGGAGGATGCCAGTGCTGAGGGGCACTGAGGCTGATCCTCACCATGCTCCAGCCTCCAGTTTGGCCAGGCTGAGCCCATATGGACCTGGTGGGTCTCTGTTTCTCTCCTCAGTGGTCCAGCCCAGCAGAGGGGACCCTGCCTGGGGAAGCAAAAGAGCTTTGGACCTGGTGTAGGGGGTTTGAGGTGTCCTGTAACAAGGCAGCCATGCAAAATCCTCAGTGCTTGGATGTCTCAGTTCTATTGGTGCTTGCTCTGCTCTCCCTCCAGCTGCTGTCCAGGTTCTTAGTGCCTGGGGTGGGCACTTGCATGGATGGTGCCTGAGAGCCTCCTGCACCGAGACCTCTCAGCTCCATCCCACCCTTCCCTCTCCTGTTTGCTCTGCAAATGGAAAGCAAACACTTGCCAGGGGGAGGGGCTGGGAAGATGGCACAGGGTTGGTTCCAGCACTGCATGTCCCACCAGGCAGCTCGAGGGGGAGCTCCCACTCCCACCATCTCCCACCATCTCCCACACCCCTTCTCCCTCCCTCTCTCTCCCAACCCCTCTCTCCCACCCACTCCCACCATCTCTCACCCACTCCCACCATCTCTCACCCACTCCCACCATCTCTCACCCACTCCCACCATCTCTCACCCACTCCCACTGTCTCCTAGATCCCTTAAAACACCTCCCTAGCACCCCAGGAGCTGTCAGCTTCGCAGCCAGTGGCTGTGCAGGAGGCACAGGATGAGGCTGAGCTCACATCTCTTGGAGCTTGGAGGAGGCTGCTGGGGGAGCAGCCAGCTCTGGGCTGTGGATGATGAGGAGGAGCTGGCTTGGGGCTGCCCAGTGGATCAGTGCTTGCTGAGCAGGAGGCTTTCTGGGTTTGCATTCTCATTGCTGATGTGTTTTGACCCCGGGGTTGGGGTGGAAATTTGCACCCTTTGGTATCTGCCCAGACCATCCAAAGGCAGTGGAGCTGCTGTTGATACTTGCATGCAAAGCAATTATCTCCAACTACCTCCTCCTCTCATTTCTTATAGGCACTGCTATTCAGTTAACCCTTTCGGGGGTCCAATCCTGCCAGAGGGAGTCAGGGCTCAGCTCTGAGCTGGGTGGCTAAAAAAAAAACCTTCAGGGATAAAAGCAACCCAGCTCTGGGCTTTTGTGGCTTGGGTTGGGCTGTGCAGGACCCCCCAACCCCCACCCTAGCCACATGTGTGACCTGCTCAGCTCCTCTCCAGCACAGGAACACCTCAGTGGACCTCTGGGTGCTAGAGTGTTGCAGAGCATCTAAAGGTCTGGATTTAAAGGGCTTTCAATGCCAGGACAAGGGGCAATGGGTTTGAGCTGGCAGAGGGGAGATTGAAAGTGGATGTGAGGAGGAAGTTGTTTGCAGTGAGGGTGGTGAGACACTGGCACAGGTTGAGGGTGGTGAGGCACTGGCACAGGTTGCCCAGGGAGGTTGTGGAGCACNAGCACAGAATCCCCCAACGTGATCAAAGATCACGTTGGGTGATTCTGTGCTCCACAACCTCCCTGAAGGTCTTCTGTGCTCCACAACCACCCTGGAGGTGTTCAAGCACATGTGTGTGGGGGCTGCTGTTGTGGAGGCTTTCTTCCTGCCCATGGTGGGGAGCTTGGAGTAGATGATCCTTGAGGTCCCTGCCAACCTAAACCACTCTGAGCAGATGATTTCTAAAGTCCATTCCGACCTACGCCATTCTGTGACTGCACATTGCAAGGTTATCAACTCTGCTTCTCTCAGGACCCNTTACCAACTCTGCTTTTCTTAGGACCCTAAACAACTCTAGGAGCAGATGATTTCTAAAGTCCCATTCTGTGACTGCAGATTGCAAGGTTACCAACTCTGCTTCTCTCAGGACCCTAAACCATTCCATGAGCAGATGATTTCTAAAGTCCCTTCCAACCTAAGCCATTCTGTAACTGCACATTGCAAGGTTACCAACTCTGCTTTTCTTAGGACCCTAAACAACTCTAGGAGCAGATGATTTCTAAAGTCCCATTCTGTGACTGCACATTGCAAGGTTACCAACTCTGCTTCCCCCCAGGAACCTAAACTATTTTATGAGCAGATGATTTCTAAAGTCCCTTTCAACCTAAGCCATTCTGGCAGGATTTGAGCTCAGGAGAACAGGAGAATAGTCACAGATTGGAAAAAAAGAGAGAGAGAAGGGGGGGGGAGGGGAAAAAAAAGTCAGTGCTAAAAGGCAAGTTTCATTTCAGGGGAGAGCTAAAGGAGCAGAAGTACCAAAGCAAACCACAAGCTCAGATCAGATGGCAGGGCAGGACACGTCTCATTTCTGCCTCTCGGAAGGGCCTTATCAGCCCAACCAATCACCTGAATGATGTGGCAGAGGGAGGAAGAGGATTTGACTCAGAGTGAGATGAAATTCAGGCCCCAGGACCCTTCTCTTCCGCTGCTGGAGCTCAGTCACCTGTTGTGCAGCCAGCCCCAGAGAGATCACATCCTGCAGCGGTGCAGCGGAAGGGGCTCAGACATCATCTGGCACTCTCCGAGCTGACTCCTTCCAGTGAATCTGTGCACGGGAGAGGGGAGGAAGAGGAGGGACTCAGCCAGCAGAAAGCATCTCTGGTGCCTGTCTTGGCCTTGGAGTCCTTGCACTGAGGCTCACAGACTCATAGGATGTCAGGGGTTGGAAGGGACCCAAAGAGCTCATCCAGTCCAACCCCCCTGCCAGAGCAGGACCTGGGGCTTGCTCTCCAGCAAGAGAATGGTTTGGGTGGGAAGGGACCTTTAAAGGTCCTCTTGTTCACCACCACCCTGCAGTGAGCAGGGACATCTGCAACCAGGTCAGGTTTCTCAGGGCCCCATTAGGTTTGACCTCAAATGGAGTCAGGAATTGTCCCAATTCCACACCAAAGTAAGTCCTGGGCAAGGAGCAGCTTTTCCCATGCAAGGTGTTGGTCACCCCTCTGTGGTCACAGAAACATCCAGGTTGGAAAAGCCCCTCAGGATCACCAAGCCCAACCTATAATCCTGCTCTACAAGACTGACCTTAAACCATCACAGGCTCAGAGGATGTTAGAGGTTGGAAGGGACCCAAAGAGCTCATCCAGTCCAACCCCCCTGCCAGAGCAGGACCAGACAATCCAGCTCAGGGCACACAGGAATGCATCCTTGGTGTGATGCACCTCTGGGTGATGGCAGTGAGACTCCTAGAATGCACTAGGGTGGAAGGGACCCTCAAAGGTCTTGTCCACCCTCCCTGAAGTGTGCAGGGATTTCTTTAACTAGGTCAGGTTGCTCAGGGCCCCTTTGTGTCTGACCCTGAGTGTGTCCAGGGTCTGGAGCCTTCTCCACCACCCCTCTGAGCAACCTGTGCCAGTGTCTCACCACCCTTATAGTGAAGAGCTTCTTCCCAATGTCCAACCCAAATCTAGCTCCACTTTCAAACCAGTGCCCCTTGTGCTATCTCTACAGACCCTTCCTCCCCAGGTTTCTTGTAGGTCCCATTCAGGCACTGGAAGGCAGCTCTGAGCTCTGCCTGGAGCCTTCTCTTCTGCAGGCTGTGCAGCCTCATCTCTCTCAGTCTGAAGGTGCTGAGCAGCTCAGCTCCATGCTGCTGTGCCTCCTTGCACGGAGGTTCTCAGCTGAGAACATCTCCAAACCACACCTGGCAGCAGGGAGCAGCCCTGAGCTGCCCAAAGCCACAGAGCTCAGTGCCCTCCCTGCGGTCAGCCTGGGCACAGCTCTGCTGGCTCTGGCTTTGGAGGAGCAGCAGTGCAGAGAGGATTGAGGCTGCTGTGCAGGTAGCATCGCTCTGGGGCTCCTGCTTCTGGCGTTGGTTGTGTGTGCTGGCAGAGCTCAGCAGGAGCTGTAATTATCTGACACAGCAGCCAGGCTCTGGAGATGGAGCTTGCAGCTCAGTCCTGGGACTCGGGAGCTATTAGCATGCAAATGCCAAGGCTCAGCTCCAGCTCTGTGCTAGGGCAAAGGGGAAAGTCACTGCTCAGCACCCTCAGACCTTGGGAAAGTTTGGGTCTGTGGTGGGTTGTGCAGGGCTGGAGAACCTCTCCTGTGAGGACAGGCTGAGGGAGTTGGAGCTGTTCAGCCTGGGGAAGAGAAGGCTCCAGGGAGACCTCAGAGCAGCCTGCCAGTACCTGAAGGGGGCTACAGGAGAGCTGGGAAGGGAACTTCTGACAAGGGTTTGTGTGGACAGGACAAGGAGCAATGAACTGAAACACAAACACAACTCCAGGCTGAAAGCAACCCTGAGGAACAGGCCCTGGGGGTCTGGGGTGATGAAAAGCTCAAGATGAGGCTGCAGTGTGAGTGCAGCCCAGA
>WBNM01025880.1:0-11394 GCA_013399055.1 Ramphastos sulfuratus | reverse complement strand
GTTCAACAGAGCTCAGGATGCAGTGAGGTCACAAGTAGGGATACAGTGGTGGAGCATCCCTTGTGCCACCTACTCATTCCTTATTATTGATACAGCCCAAGCCTAATGTGCCTTTGGAAATAGATCAGCCAATCAGGATGGCACTTTGCCAAGCCTGACCACATTAGGTGTAGCCAGGGCTTTGGTCCTCTTCCCCACAGTTGCTTCCCCCAGCACAGAAGGAGGGGGAGCAGGGGAACTTGTCTGGGCAACCCACAGTCCTTAGACTCAGTGGCTCCAGGTTCTTTGTCCTCTTTCCCACGGTTGCTTCTCCCCAAAACAGAAGGAGAGGAGAGCAGAAAAACATGCCTGGGCAAGCCAGGACATGGCTAAGCCTATTTTGGCCTGCTTAGGCCTATCACCACACAGTTCAAAGAGTTCAAGGAGCTGGACAAGCTCTTAGTCATATGATTTGTTTTCAGGTATTTGTCAAGGAGTGAGGAATTGGATTCAATGTTTATGGGTCACTTCCAACTTGAGGTATCCACAGAATCAACCAGGTTGGAAAAGACCTTCAAGATCGAGTCCAACCTATCACCTAACATCTTCTAAGTAACTAAATCATGGCACCAATTGCCTCATCCAGTCTCCTTTTAAACATCTCCAGGCACAGTGCCTCCACCACCTCCCAAGGCAGCCCATTCCAATGCCAATCACTCTTGCTGTGAAGAACTTCTTCCTAACATCCAGCCTAATCTTGCCCCTTGCCCTGGTGCAACTTGAGGCTGTGTCCTCTTGTTCTGTCCCTGGTTTCCTGGGAGAGGAGACCCACCCCAAATATTCTGATTCTATGAAAAGTAGTCCAGCACATGGAGTTCCAACTAATGAGTCACAGAACAAAAAGAAAACTAACCTGAGGCATGAGAAGCCACAAGGCTGCATGTTGCAGTCTGCTAAGGGTTAAACTTAAAAGACAAACCTGAAAAAAAAAAACCACAACCAGGAGTTGGAACATCACATTTTCTGGGATCATCTGTGCTAAGAACCTATAATACATGCTGAAGAATGGGCTGCAAAAGCCAGTGCAGTACACAGACTGAATTCTGGATTTGGAACAAGAATAAAGGCTTGGTTCTGGGCTGGCTTCATTTTATTTTCAGGGCAGAAGGGAGTGGGTTGCAAGAATTTTACAACTGTTTAGCATCCAAATGAAGCAGACTGACAATCTCACTGATGTGATAACATACCCTGTCAACTCAGAAGCCATCTGCTGTAACATTACAAGTGATTCTGCCTTGATAACCAATTGGTTTAAGATAAGCAAATAGTTTTCATATGGAAATTAAAAAAAAAAAATTTACTTTTTCCTGCATTTTTCTAGGGCATTTTAAAAATAGCAGTACAGGTTACAGTCTCTGCCTTGAATAGGATTCAAATGTTGGAAACAAGCTCCATCTTACATTAAAGCCTGATTCATACAGAGTTGAGGCAATTTCTAGAGCCATAGAGTGGGTTGGAGTGAATCTTTAGAGGCCCAGCTGGAATGTTTCCAGGAATGGAGCATCCACCTCACTGTAACTTCTTCCTTAGATCTAGCCTGAATCTCTCTTAGCATAAAACCATCATCTTTGTCCTGTAGAAATAGACCCTGCCAACAGGACTGTCTGCATCTTTCTTTTAGGTCTCCTTCTAAGTACTGAAGGCCACAATAAGATCTCCTCTGAGTCTTCTCCTGGCTGAGCCCCAACTCTTTTCAGCTTGTCCTCATAGCAGAGGTGTTCCAGCCTTCTCTTTTTTGTGGCTTTCCTCCTTATAGGTGTACAGTGTTGAAATTATTATCAGTCCTGGACATACACAGCTTATTAACCAGCTGTGTTCTATGTGCCTGAGCATTAAGCATTTTGATAATCACTGGAAGATGCTCTGGGAGTGTATCAGATGTTGTAGCTACTACATATTTATTTGTGTAGTTCTGTCCAACCACAATTGGCCTTCAGTTAAAATTACTTTCCCAACAATAAAGACATTGATGAAAAAAGGAGTTAAGACATAGCAAAGGCATTGAAGGGTAAGGATCATGAAGGTAGGGTCTTACAATTATTGTAAAGCACAAAAAAATAAATCTTGCTTTCACAGATCTGGAAGAAAGTGAAACAGAGCAGCTGGGGAAGGTGAATCTGCAGCCCTGTGAAGCCAAGTCAGCGAGGAAGATGAGCACTATCCAGCATGAGATGGGTAACAGAGACCCTTTTTCTTCAGCTAGGAGCAGTGATAGGCACCAACACTTACATGAAGCAGTATCTCCTGCTGACTCTCTGGAACTGAAGCAGCCAACTGTCCTGGGATGCTCCAGTCAGAAGGATGTCCCCCAGCCCTCAGCTGATTACAAGAAGGAAAGACAGAAGACTGAAATGGTGCTCAAACCTCAGAAGGATAGTGAAGAACATATTGCTGTGGTAGCAGCAGAGGTGTAAGAAGTGGTGTAAGGTGGAGGACCACTGACAAAGCCAGCTTTGCCTGGCTTGCAGCCAGTGTGAAGCTGAGTCCTTGGTCTCTGGTCAGAATATTAACATGAAAAGCCAGATTGCCACACTGCAGATGTACAAACAAACCTGTTACCTCCACCTGCAGCCAGCTTGGAGACTCTGGCCCTATGACCTTGAACTTTCTTAGCTTCCAAAACAGAGCAGGTGCATTCAAACAGCCTCTTGTGGATAGTCCTTCTGACCCCTCTAAAACTCTCTGCAGGAGCTGTTTGGGTCAGTGCTAGCTGGGTAGATATATTCAAAAGCTTTCAGGGATTAGCCTAACAATTCAACTGTGCAGGTGACTGAATTTCCATGGCTCCAATGTTCTAACACTAGCATAATCTTAATAGTGTCCAGAGCAGTGCTGATTGACATGTACACATGCAGGAAAATTCCCATTTCTTCCACTCAAAGACCCTCAACATGAGCACAAATCCTTTCCTTTTTCTGAGCAAGGCCAAATATGTATTCAGCTTCCATTCTGCTGTGAATTGAGTAAATGCTTCTGTTCCTCACTAGTTAAATTTGTGTTGTTTGTGGGTTGGTTTTTTTTCCTGGTGTTGTTAGGTTTGGGGTTTTTTTTTCTTTTAGTTAAACTGTTTTGCTGAGCTAAATCTTCACCATGTCATTGCTTTCTAAACACCTTTTAAATCACTGGCTTGTTACAAACACTACTCTTTATGAAAGATAAAAATAATGCTGATGTTCTTTGCTTGCTCAGAGTATTCCTTTATGTTTTGCTTTACTGAGCTGGAAGATGAGGGACTTTATTACGCCCTCTCTGTACCATAAAATTCTTAGTTGCAAGGTGTCCTGGTGGCACAAGATAAAATTTATACTCCTCTGCAGAAAAAAAAAAAAACCACACTTAGGCAGGAAGATGTTTTTTTTGCCCAGATCAGCAATGGAAGAGAGGGTAAGAAATTTTGATTTTAAAAAACCCCAAAGCAGCCACAAAATAGTTCACTGCAAGCTGAAGGAGCTAAGGTGCAGATATTGGTCAGTAAGTTAAAGATCTATAGGCACAAAAATGGATTCATAAACATTGACTTCTGCACTTGTGCTTATAAACATGGTTATCTGGTGCAATCAGATTGGTTCCATGGTGAGCTTCACAGGAGCCTTTCTGGCTTCAGGCATTTGAAGATGAAGGTCTTGTATTATTAAGTGCAATAAGCTGGCCTTGCCAAGAGGAAGGGGATAGGCTCAGTGGCACCCANCATCTTGGTGGCCTCCTCTGGACTTACTCCAACAGTTCCATGTCCTTCCTGTGCTGGGGGCTCCAGAACTGTACACAGGACTCCAGGTGGGGTCTGATGACATGTTCCTGTGTAGCCTACCTTAGGTGATGGCTCGAAGGGATTGGAACTGATGATCTGTGGAAGTCCCTTCCAATCCCTAACAGTCTGTGATTCTATGATTCCGATCCCTTCCATGTTACAGAAAGCAAATTTGTTACTCTGTTTTGCAGAAGCCAAAGTATTCTTTGATGTGAATCAACATGGTAGATCCTTAAGCCTCAAGATTCTGGGTCTGTTTAAAATATGGATTGCAGAGACATCCAGGTTTGGTGAGATCATTTGGATACCCTTCCATACCATTCCTTTTTCTCCACAGATAATGCCCAATTTTAAAGGCTTTTATGTGATGAGATATCCTTTCCTCTCTGCAGAAACACCATTGCTCCATCCCCTGAACTCTTATTCCCCTTGCATACCTCTACTCCTAGCAGACTACCACAGCTAAGCAGTATGAAAACAAATAATATGCCCTCACAAAAGTCAGAATGTATGAAAAGAACACTGAATATAAATTATATGCAAGATGCATACAATGGAACCTTCTTTTTTGGGAAAAAAATAATTAGATGTATTGGGAACAGTTAAGAATCACAGAACTTTAGAGGCTGGAAGGGACCTTATGTTTCCTGTAAGAGTGAGAGGCTGTTTTTCCCTTGCCCTGGCTAGATAGAAGTGTTCAAAATAAATCTGGATCTCCATCAGTCACAAAGCAGCAGGATCCCATTTCACCCAAGTGTTGATACATTTGGTCTAAAAATAATTATATTTAACATGTTGAACCTCAGTCATACCTTCATTTCTGATTTCCACACCATCTTCCTCATCTGACACAAAATCCAACAGCCCTAAATTTCTTATTTACTCAAGATTCCTTTGTTGTATTAATTTTCCATCCTCTTTCCCTCACTTGCTCCCCAATTCTTCCTTATGCTATATCACTCAGTTAAGACACAGCACTGGGGGAAACCAAGATCAAGAACACTGCAGTTGAAAGATTTTTTTTGTTAGCCTTGCTGTTCCCTTGGAGCTGTAGACATGCAAGACATGAGTTATTCTGTAAACAAAGCATGGATAAATGCAAGGATTAGGAATTCAAAGATCAATTAAAAAGTGTTTTTTACAGTTTAACAAGTCAGCAGAACAAAACAGCTAAGCATAGAGGAACTCAGCCTGAGTAAGGAGGCTCAGGCAGCATCCATGGTTGTTGTTACAGAGAGCATCAAGCCTAGTCCTAACTAGCCGGGGGGCCACCAGGCCCCCCGGCCTTTGGATCACCTTCACCAGTCACCCAGTGTGCACCAGGGGTACTCACCAGTGATGATGGGAGAAGGATCCCTCTGCCCAGTTGGGCAAGCTTAGGGCTTCTGCGTTTCCTGGGGCCCATTATAAAGGGGAGAGGGCAGGGAGGGCAAAGTGGTCACACCTGGGGTGGGAGGAGACTCCAGGAGAACCCAGGTGCTCTGGGTTTGGGGAGGAAAAGGGGAAAATGTGGTGTGAGTTGGGACAGGGGTAGATATGGTGGAAAGCAGAGGTGGTGCTGAAAGGAGGGAGGTGAAAAGTAAAACCATGGAGATGAAAAGACGAAGATGGAGAGAAAAGGAAGGAGATGGAAAGGAAAGGAGGGCGATGGAAAGGAAAGGAGGAAGATGGGGGGGAATAGAGGCTGGAGAGAAAAGGAGGGATATGGAGGAGAAGTAAAATTTAAACAAATCCAGTCTCATCAACCATTCAGAAGTCAGGGCAGTGAGATCTCCCTTCCCTCTTGCCAGCTCCCCAAACAGGTTGACTCAGAAGCTGGAGATAAGTGGAGCAAATTCCTGCCAAGTGTGGCAGGTGTGACACCCCAATAGCAACTGAACCCCCTCCCGTGGCCCTGAGGAATAGATTTGCTGTTCTTAGTGAACCTGTTTCCACCAGAAGAGATGATGCTCTGCAAGTGAAAGCAGCCAACAGCTGCTGTGAAAGCTCATCCAGTTTGTGATTCAGAGAGATTTGGAGGGGTAAATCCCTGCCTATGGTGGGAGGGTGGAACTAGATGAGGTCCCTTCCAACCTAAACCATTCTATGATTTTATGATTCTAAAACATCCACAGTTAAGAAGAAGAAAAAACAAGTGTTTCTCATTGGGGATTCCCTTCTAAAGGGTGTTGAGGGTCCTGTATGCAGACCAGATCCACTCCCTAGGGAACTATGTTACCTCTCTGGGGCCAGGGTTAAGGATGTAGTGAGAAACTTCCTACTCTAGTCCACCCACCAGACTGATGATTTTCCAAATGGGCAATGATGAAATCTCAAAAAGAAGTTTGAGAGGACTGAAGAAAGACTTCAGATCTTTGGCAGAAGCGGTGAAAGGGTCAGAGGCACAAACAATTTTTACCTCTGTCACATCACTAGCTATGCCTGATGGAGGCATGGACATGAAAACATAACAGATTGATGCCTGGCTGCAGGACTGGTGCCAGTGGCAACATTTTGGATTCTTTGATCACAAGCTGCTCTACAAGACCCCAGGCTTACTGACTATGGATAGGAAACATTTGTCTCTAAGGGGAAAAAGAATCCTGGGATGGGAATGAGCAGGGCTGATTGATAGGTCTTTAAACTAATTTTGAAGGGTTACAGGGAAAAACCAGGCCTACTGAATAAAAACCTGGGACAACTGTGAGGCAGGTACCAGCTCCACTGCTATCCCAGAGGCAGTAGGGGATGGTGGATTATGTTACACCTACAATCATAGAATCATAGAATCATAGAATGGTAAGGTTGGAAGGGACCTCAAAGATCATCTAGTTCCAACCCTCTGCTAAGTCTCTGAAGTGTCTCTATATCAAGGCAAGGAGCACAGGAAACAAGCAGGATGAGCTGAAGATCTGGGTGCAGTCGCCAGACTGTGGTCTCATGGCAATTACAGAGCCACGGTGGGGCAGCTTGCACAGCTGGAATGTGGATGGACTTTTCAGGAAGGACAGACTGACAGGGTGAGGTGGTGGAGTTACTCTCTGTGTGAGTAAGCAACTAGAATGCATTAAGCTTAACCCAAGGGTTAAGTTTTACTCTGCTCTCATCAGACCCCACCTGGAGTACTGTGTACAGTTCTGGAGCCCCCANTTGCTCCACTTATCTCCAGCTTCTGAGTCAACCTGTTTGGGGAGCTGGCAAGAGGGAAGGGAGATCTCACTGCCCTGACTTCTGAATGGTTGATGAGACTGGATTTGTTTAAATTTTACTTCTCCTCCATATCCCTCCTTTTCTCTCCAGCCTCTATTCCCCCCCATCTTCCTCCTTTCCTTTCCATCTTCCTCCTTTCCTTTCCATCTCCTTCCTTTTCTCTCCATCTTCGTCTTTTCATCTCCATGGTTTTACTTTTCACCTCCCTCCTTTCAGCACCACCTCTGCTTTCCACCATATCTACCCCTGTCCCAACTCACACCACATTTTCCCCTTTTCCTCCCCAAACCCAGAGCACCTGGGTTCTCCTGGAGTCTCCTCCCACCCCAGGTGTGACCACTTTGCCCTCCCTGCCCTCTCCCCTTTATAATGGGCCCCAGGAAACGCAGAAGCCCTAAGCTTGCCCAACTGGGCAGAGGGATCCTTCTCCCATCATCACTGGTGAGTACCCCTGGTGCACACTGGGTGACTGGTGAAGGTGATCCAAAGGCCGGGGGGCCTGGTGGCCCCCCGGCTAGTTAGGGCTAGGCTTGATGCTCTCTGTAACAACAACCATGGATGCTGCCTGAGCTTCCTTACTCAGGTTGAGCTCCTCTATGCTTAGCTCCTTTTATTTTTGCTCACTTGTAAAACTGCACTTTTGAATTAATCCTTTAACTCTTAATCCTTGCATTTATCCATACTTTGTTTACAGAATAACTCATATCTAGCATGTCTACAACTTGAAGGGAACAGTAAGGCTAACAAAAAAATCTTTCAACTGCAGCATTCTTGATCTTGGTTTTCCACAGTGTTACGCTTTAATTGATTGAGTGGTGCAGCATGGGGAAGAATTGGGCAGCAAGTGAAATAAAGAGGATGAAAAATTAGTACAAGCAAAGGAATCTTGAGTACAGTGACTATAACTGTGTGCAGTTCTGGAGCCCCCAGCACAGGAAGGACATGGAATTGTTGGAGCGGGTCCAGAGGAGGACATGAAGATGCTCAGAGGGCTGCAGCAGCTCTGCTATGAGGACAGGCTGAGAGAGTTGGGGCTCTGCAGCCTGGAGAAGAGAAGGCTGCAAGGAGACCTTAGAGTAGCTTTCCAGGATCTGAAGGGGGCTACAGGAAGGTTGGGGAGGGGCTATTGACAAGGTCTTGTAATGACAGGACAAGGGGCAATGAGTTTAAATTGGCAGAGGGGAGATTTAGACTGGATGTCAGGAGTGTGGTGGGGCACACTAAAGTAGAAGCTCTTTACAGTGAGGGTGGTGAGACACTGGCACAGGTTACCCAGGGAGGTTGTGGCTGCTCCCTCCCTGGAGATGTTCAAGGCCAGGTTGGACAATGCCTTGAGTGACCTGTTCTAGTGGGAGGTGTCCCTGCCTATGGCAGGGGGTTGGAACTGGGTGATCTTTGAGGTCCTTTCCAATCTTACCATTCTATGATTCTATAAATCAGAAATTTAGGG
The DNA here is from genome assembly GCA_013399055.1 of Ramphastos sulfuratus. NCBI lineage: Eukaryota > Metazoa > Chordata > Aves > Piciformes > Ramphastidae > Ramphastos > Ramphastos sulfuratus. The sequence continues at coordinate 2,968 of WBNM01025880.1, read as the reverse complement.
GCTCTTGGATTTTGTATTCAATGAGAAAGATGTTGTAGAAATCAGAAAGGAAGGTATGACTGAGGTTAACTATGTTAAATCTAATTTTTTTTTTTTTTTTAGACCAAATGCAACACCACTTGGGTGAAATTGGACCTGATGATCTCAAAGGTCTTTTCCAGCCTGGTTAATTCTGTGTTTCTGTAATACTGTAAAATGAGATCTGGATTTGTTTTGAAAGCTTCCTTCCAGACAGGCAAAGGGAACAGCAGCCTTGCACTCTTAAAGGGAATGTATGGTAACATGAACAGACATAGTCAAGCTTTGCTAGGATGTCATGAGCAAGGCAAAGAAAGAGAATTCACATCTCATGTCCCAGGGCAGAAGCTTCATTTTACCATAATTTAAACAGCATCTTGTCCTGTGTGCTATCTGCATGCCATTAGCCTTGCCATCAGTCTTTTGGGTGGTACTGCTTACACTGGGTTTGCTTGGCTAAATTTTGGTAGTTGAGGGGCTACAGTTGTGGCTTCTATGAGAAGCTACTAGAAGCATCCCTGATAGAGCCCATACCAGATGGCTCCAAGATGGACCACTGCCCAAGGTTGAGTCAGGCAGTGATGCTGGCAGTGCATCTATGCTAACATGTTTTACAAGAGGAGGGGAAAACTGTTGTAAACCAGGAGTCAGAGAGAGGAATGACAATACATAAGAGGAAAAACTCTCCAAGCAGCAAGGTCAGAGGAGAAGGTGTTCCAAGCATCAGAGCAGAGATCCCTCTGCAGCCCATGCTGAAGACCATGATGAGGCAGGTTATCCTCCTGCAGCCCATGGAGGTTAACAGTGGAGAAGGCTTCCACCTGCAGCCCATGGAACAAGTGGATTGCTGAAGGAGGCTGTGACTCCATGAAGGGCCTGTGTTAGAGCAAACTCCTAGGAGGATTCATGGATCCAGGGATAGGGGAGCTCATGCTGGAGTATGTTTGCTAGGAGGACCTGTGACTGTGTGGAGGATCCACACTGGAGCAGTCTGTTGCTGGAGGACTACACCCTGTGGAAGGGGTTCATACTGGAGCAGTTTATGAAGAACTGCAGCCCATGAGAAGGACTTGCTTTGGAGGAGTTCATGAAGAACTGTTTCTTGTGCGAGACCTCACATTGATCAGGGGAAGTGTGTGAGGAGTCCTCCCCCTGAGAAGGGAAGAAGGACAATGCCTGATGAACTGACCACAGCTCCACCTCCCATTGTACTGCACTGCTTGAGGGAATGAAGCACAGAAACTGTGAGTGAAGTTGCTCCTGGGAAGATGGCAGAGGTGGAGGGAAGGTGTCTTAAGATTTAGTTTTTATTTCTCATTACTCTGCTCTGATTTGATGGGCAATATATTGACCAACTTGCCCAAGTGGGATCTGCTTAGCCTCTAGCAGTAACTGGTGAATGATCTCCCTGTCCTTGTCTCAACTGACCAGCCTTTCATTACATGTTCTCTCAGACTTGTCAAGCTGAGGAGGAGGAGTGATGGAGAAGCACCTGATGATCAGCCCACCACACTGCTCAAGACCTTAGTGTTTGTATTGTTGATTTCTTCTTATCTGCATTCTATAATTAGGACAACAATGGTTTCCACACAACTTTTCAGAGTACATTCCTGTGTTGAAATCCTCCTTGATAGGAAGACACTTGTTCCCAAAGTCAGGATGGCTTAAGGGGGAGAAAGGTGAGAATAGAATAGAAAGAGCCAGAGAAAGACATTGAGGTACTGGAGTGTGTCCAGAGAAGAACAACGAACCTGGTGAGGGGTTTGGAGGGCATGGCATATGAGGAGTGGCTGAGGTGGTTTAGTCTGGAGAAGAGAAAGCCAAGGGGAGGGCTTACTGCTCTCTACAACTACCTGAAAGGAGGTTGTAGTGAGGCTGACCCTGCTCTCTTCTCACAATTAACTAGTGAAAGGATGAGAGGAAATGGGTTTAAGTTGTGAGAGGGGAGTGTTAGGTTGGATATGAGGGAAACCTTCTTTACTGAGAGAACAGACACTGGAACAGGCTACCCAGAGACGTGGTGGAAACTCCACCCTGGAGGTGTTCAGGAAGTGTGTAAATGTGGTGCTTCAGAGCATGGTTTAGTGGTTGTGGAGGTTGAGTTATTGTTGGACACAATGACCCTAAAGGTCTTTTCCAGCCTTGGTGATTCTTTGAGTCTATTCTAAGAACCCACAGTGTGACACATGTAGGATATCTCTGAGGGTTGGGGTTCCTTGACAGACTGGAGGTTATTAAAGGCTTCTGACCCATCTGTAGGAGGTTCAGCTGACAAGAGTTCACTGCCATAGTCCAGCACACAAAAAGGCAGCAGCAGGATTTTGGCTCAGCTTGCCACAACATGCCTACAGGCTGCTTTGAAAGACTCATCCTGCAGCACAGACCATATCCAGGCCAGCTCTGTGAAGGACACTAAATCCTTTCAGCAGACCTACTTAGGCTTAGCAAAGTGCTTAGCTCCCAGCACTGAATACCAAGGAAGTCTTCAAAGTGCAGGCAAAAAGTCTCCACATCTGCCTGTGCCACTCCATCCTCTGAAGTTTGAAGTCTTGACAGTGATGTTAAATATCAGTTACTGTAACAACATTGGCAAAGTTCCATCAGGTCAGCAGCATTTTGGGTTTCCACCAGCTAACCTTCTCCTATAGCCCCAATTCCCATAGCAATTGAGTTCCTTCATTGACATACAGAAGGGAGTAGCTGAAAGGATGCTTTACCCTTAACCAAGCTCTCCAGATGTGTCTGAATTGACAGACAATGCATGGTCAAAATCATTCTTCTGCCTTCTTTTTATTATTTTTCCTCCTTTTTGTGGAAGTGCATTTTTTTTCCCCTCTTATGTCTGAAGTAGAGTGTGTTACAGATAAATTTGCCTAAGGCTTTGGGCCAGAGCTGATGAGACTTCACGAAGATACAGGAACAGGCACATGGATGGGGGGGGGGGGGGGGG